>JBBYHH010552543.1:0-10821 GCA_038382905.1 Daphne laureola
TTAGTGACTTAAGTGTCAACTTTGTGAAAGTTGGACACTTAAGTACTATGAGCAATAAAGACAAAGGACTGAAGGCATAATTAATCCAATAAAAAGGATAGAGGCGCCTCCAGCCTATATCAATATATATCTGACTTGTTCTCAGGTCACAGAGACATTAGATAACTGATGTGAAATTGCTCATGGTTCTGGGCTCTGGAGATCATGGATTCTCAAATTGCTCAGCTTGGATACCGTAAATGACGGGTATTTTCTCGCCAGTGTCACACGGATCAAAATCGCGTGAGGTAATCTTTGAACACCTGGTTTAATTGTTTCAACAGTTAATCCTGACGGGGTTTCAATTTTTAAGACTTTCACTGTGTTCTGATTGATGCACGAAAACCCTACAGATACCGCCCTCAACAATTTCAAAATGTATTCTTCTCGTTCATCCCGGATCTAAATAATAAGCAGAAAGGATGGGAGGTGAGTTGACATCCTCCTCCTTCACCCAAACTACAACATATATATGTTTGGTGAAGTCCACAAACATTCTGCTATAGGACATATTTTTTATAACGATATGGAGTTGAGTTAACAATTAGTAGCTTATCTTCCGATTAAGTTTTCATTTAATCCAGAACAAAGATTTCCATCTATAGCTAACATTCACCAAGCATTTTCTCTTGGTTGATATAAGACAGAAAGTATAACAATACACCCAACTACCGGTAGTCACATACAGAGGGAACCAAAATTAATTTTCTATTTATCTAAGCAACCCAAACTACACAAATGAAAGTATTATGATAATCCATGAGAAACAACAAAGCAAAAAAAAAAAAAACAAAAAGAAAAAAAAAACAAAAAACAAAAAAAATACAGAATTTTATTGCGTGGAAAAGAAGTTTGCCTTAGGATCAAATGAACTGTTTAAGTTGTAAATCTTCTCAAAAAAAAAATCACTTCATCTATACTTATCAAAATGCTTGTCCAAAAACGAAGCTAAATTCATTGTCTATAGTAAACGCTAAACTGTTGTTTTGTATCCTAAACTTGTTTGACTATGTTCCTTTTTCTCAAAGGATCATGGTCTTCTTTTATTAATTTTAATACATTGCCTTTTTAAAAAAAAAAACAAATCATTGTCTATATAAGGAGGGTTTGGCAGCATAAGCATCAAGGGTGAAAATAAATTTTAATATTTCCCTCCAGAAATGCTATTTATCAGTTACAAGATACAAAAAGTAAAATGAAGCATGTTGGTATAAGTATTGTAAGGATATATATCTTAATTTTAAGAAACAACATAAAAACACTTACCCCAACAAAGCGGGATCTCAAGCTATTGGAAAGCCAAGAGTATCAATAAAATTAACTATTGGAAAGTCATTGTAATCAACACAATACATCATACTTAGAGCCTTCTTATACCTATAAACATAATATATGATTGAATCAGTTGATACTCTAATGCACACTCAGTAACGTTTAATGTTTTCTTCAAATATACCCATGTGGAATAGGCCTGCCAGAGTTACGTTTGATGTTTTCTTTTGTCTTCCTTCCCTTCTGGTGACCAATGAACATAAACCTATGACCATCGATAGTTCCTATTCCAATAACAATTGTTGGATTATCATACCCTCTTGTAATAAGGACACCATAAAAAAAATAAAGCAAAAATAGCACAAATGAAGCATGGACTCTTAGAGAAATGAGAAACAGAACCTATGTCGCAGTTCTTGACGATTAAAGGACTGTTGATGCCTTCAGTTCGCAGGCGTTGACCCAGCTCCGTTCTCCCTTTGTTCCATAATTGCATCTCACTACGATGGAATGTTAAAAAAAGAATCGGTTTTTCTTTTACTTCATCAAAAACCAAAATTAAATCATTTTTAACCATAAGAGCGAAATAGTAGATGTAAATGCAGATTGAAAAACTCACAGATTTCGATCGATCACATGTTCTTGCTAAAAAAAACTGAAACATATGAGCAATTTAATTTCCTTTCCGAAAGAACTTGATTATGATGCGAGGATCAGATATGGAAGAAACCGACAATGTAAATCGAGTAAGTAGATTTAAGTTTCCTTCCTGGTTACTATCGATTCATCATTGTTGGTCTTCATCTTCATCACTGCGATTATTCTTCCTTGGAATGAATTCTTCAAACACCGTCTCTGTATTTCTCGTGCAGAATCACATTGACTCGTCCTTCAAAGCAGCAATCGTTGCAACAAAAATAAGAACATGATGGAACAACCATCCCTATAACACCCCCATTTACCCACCAAAAAATTTTAGAATTTTTTTTAAAAAAATTTAACATAAGTTTCACAACCGATAAACGTGAGTGTTATATCAACAAAACAAAAGATAAGTGCAGCGGAAGAGAGTTAGAGTTTATTTCTTTCCCAATGACAACTTTCAAACACCAGATAACCATGTCGAGAAGTCACAGCGCGTCTCCACCAGGTAACTACTCATCTTCGAAGTACGTCTGCTCGTACTCCGACTCAACGGTGTTGACATAGTAATCCTCCTCGTAAAACTCACATGTAAATAAAGGGGTGAGCGTCCATTTGCTCAGTAAGGAGGAAAGATTACAGGCCATTCACAAGGGTCGTAATGCCTCCTCAAATAAATAAATTCAAGAATAATGATTCTAAGCATAATAGATTCTAACATATTAATATATACAGTTTAACATGAAATCAACAAGAAATCAGACAATCCTAATCCATACCAAGATCTAAATGCAGAAGCAGAAATGGTCTTCGATTTAATCACTATATGTCATAAAGTATTTTTTAAATCATTTTTCGAAAATATGCCGCTAGATGAACCTAGGACGGTGGGTGTGTACAACACCACACTCTCAGGAATGCCCCTTAAGCAGAGCCACTAGGGATGCCACCAGGCGAGAGTCCAACAAGAAATGTACGGGATGTCTACGCCGAGACAGAGCCTCTCGTGAATGCTAAACAGTCCAGGAAAGCAGAGCATATGTAGATGCATGAACCTAACGTGATGGTGGGTGTGTATATCACAACACTCTCAGGAATGCCCCTTAAGCAGAGCCACTAGGGATGCCGACAGGCCAGAGCCCTGCATAAAAGTACGAGAATGTCTACGCCGAGACAGAGCCTCTCGTGAATGCCAACCAGTCCAAGAAAGCAGAGCACAACATAAATATTAAATGGGTTCGAACCATCTATTCCGAGCCACTCGTCTAACATTACGGCTTAGTAAAGTCACGTAGGGCCGAGTCAACGACATCTCTCATGTCTTAACTAATGGTGGGTCATGTAAGGACGTTTTATCGGCACCAAACACGTCGGGCCAGTCATAGGGTCGTATATTGTTACTCTAACCTGCCGTCTATCCCCTTTAAAAACATTCGGGTCATGTAAGGTCGTTTTATCGGTACCAAACACGTCAGGTCAGTCATAGGGTCTTATGTCCTTATAACTGCCCTAACTTACCGTCTATCCCCTTAAAACATAATTTGTATATAAAATATTCTTTTGTCCAATTATCATTTTATTCTGCCTCGAATGCAATCATGAGATGCAGTACATCAAACAATATGCCACATCCAATCGTGACGCATGAGCATTAAACCGTTATATTAACAAGCTTTTAGGTGTGGTGTCATGTCCTACTTTATACTACTTTTTATTTTTGTAATATTGTTACTTGCATGATGTCATGACAATCATTTACATTTTAATAGTGGACATACTTGTGTGCGCTCTTATCTCGCGAGTTACTACCCGACCTTATTTAATTATTGTTTTCGAGCCTAACTCTTTATCTATCGATTTATGATAAATTTTACACTCCTATTATGATCCTAGCGTTTGATTACAAGCTTAAGCATGATACCACCACCTACAAATAATACTAACATCATTTTAACCTTTCCGGTCCTAACATAAAATTAGCGGAGTTCGTTTAACGGACCTATCATGCCACTAACGAATTTTTTCGTAACGGTCCTAGCATGATACTAACGTTGCATACAACATCCATCATGCATTCCTCACATGTGTAATATACATCAATCAATCAAGTCAAGACAACTCATGTGATAGCAACTTATAAGTGCGAAAGTATAAGTAATATTAATAAATACATTACGCTACCTGGGTTGCTCGATCGAATATTTTTATTAAGAGTAAAGTCTATTTTTAGTCTCTTAACTTAACTTTGATGTGTGTCTTGTTTTGGTTCCGTTTTAAGAATTCGTCATATTTTGATCCTAAAACTGAATTTTTTATCATGTTTTGGTTCTTCTATATATATTACCGTCCACTTGACTGTTAATTGATCTGATATGACAAAAATATCATTTCTTTATTTATCAATCATTCTCTAATTTTATAAAATTTTATTAATTTAACCCCAACTCCTCTTGCAGTATCATTCTTAATATCTTCCTAATACCATTTTTTTACCTCTGATCGAAAGCAATCCAAGCAAAAAAAATGGATAAATTTTTTATCCTCCGTCGGAGTAAAAACAAATGTACTCCATCAGTTAAATTAAACGGAGGAGTTAACTTCATAAAAAAAAAAACGGAGAAGTTAAATACGTGAATCCGTGACTTTTCTTTCCCCTTTCCCCCTTCCTCAGTAAATCAAACCCTCTCTCCACACAAAAAAATCTGGAATCACCTCTAACTTCCTCTTCTCCTCCACACAAAAAAATCTCCGGTGATATCAACGCTCGCACCTACTTCAAAGGCTGGCCGCGCACCGTAGACCATGATCTGGCGGCGCACCAGAGACCAAAGCTTGCACAGATTGAGTTGGCTGTAAGATGTAGATCGCCCCCAATGGTGATATTGTTTATCTTTTAAGTATGATGTCTGATTCTTCTTCCTTTTTCTTGAAAATAACTGAGTTGAACTCTGTTTTCTCTAGCGTGAATTTGAAATTTGTATTTTGTCATTGGAAGCCCTTTTGAGTGAATCTGAAATTTTACACTTGAGATGAACCAAGTTTAGTGATACCATAGTCTCGTGCTCTTCTTGCTGAAATTTGTAATTTGTATTTTTTCTATTTAACATTCATGTTCTTTCGGCAATTTCTAAGGCTTTGAAAACTGATATATTGATGAGGGTAAATGAGTGGTTTGTATTTCTGCAAGACATGTTTTGTTTAATGGTACATTGTGCTTGCTTTGCATACAGGCGATGACACATGGTGGTTTAGTAATGCTGCTGCAACAAGAGTTGATAGATCATGTAAATGAAGCTTGAGAGAGGCCTCTGAAGCTCTTGACTAGAGAATAAAACTTGGAGTGGAGATACTTAGCATATTTCTTTCGTTTTTTGTTCTAGAACATGTGTAATTTTTGTTGATTTGGTTTGGTTTTGGTGAATCAATTGTGTCAATGGTTGAGAAGCTTAGTACGGGTGAATGGGAAGCAAAAATATATTTGTATTACTTGTTGTAAGACTCTTACATATGCAGAGCCCCTTGTTTTCATGTGCAAGTGCAAGTAAAAAGATCGAATAATTGAAGCAACTAAATGAAAACAAGTTTAATTTTTGTCATGAAAACAAGTATTGAAATGAAGTTGCAAATTATTTAGTGCTCTTGACAGGGATAGGTGGCAATGATGTCTTAGTCTGGCTTGAAGCTGCCATTAACAAATCCTGTCAAAATTAAAATATTATGTAACTGATATATTATAAAAAGAACAAAAACAATTACACAACACAATCTGCAATTAGGAGACTGAAGCATCAATTAATGTCGTACCACATATCCAAAAGTATGATTGTGGGCTAATGGGATGAATTGAGTATTTTGATTGTAGTTGAAAGATGTGCCAAGAGATGGTTCCTGTATTCAACCATATAATTAACTTACATTATGTAAAAAAGAAAACAAATGTTTGTTCATTCATATAAAACTGGTAATCAATAATCAACGTACCACTATTGGTGCACTCATCAAAACACTAGAGTTAAACTCACTTGCAGATGGATTTGCTTCTTCATTAGTAACATGCCTAAAAAATAATATTTCATAAAAATTCAGGGGAAGTGGAAATTTATCAAACAAACTTTAACAAAAATAATAAAAAACAAAAACGTACTTTTTTAGTGTTTTTTGTCAACGGATATTTCGTTGCATTTTTTCTCTTTCCTTTCAAGGCACGAGCTTTTTTCTTACAACTCTTCTCAACACTACTTTTAATCCTCATTGATTTAGGACGTCCCTTTGTGACCACTTGTATAGGATCTCACAATATCGTTTCACAAGAAATAGTAGTATTATCACAATGTTTTTCCTCAACTTCAACAACGAGATATTTCAAGCCACAGAGTTCATCAACTAGTTTGACTATACCACTATAATAGCAAGTTCATAGTGTCTCATCGACCTTGCACCCAATTCTGAAAGTTTAAGACCCTGTAACATCACACTATTAAACCACATAACAGATGAATCCGACGAACCTGACAATGAGCATTGTGTGGTTTCCGAACAAACGTACTCCTTAGCATCTCTTGTCCACCTCTTTAATACATACATTTGTTGTAATAAATGTACCTTTTTCTTCAGGAAAATAGCCAAAATATGACAATATAAGATGCACATGAACTCAAACTTCTTACAACTACATTGGGCCAGAGAAGAGGAAGCATCAAAAGAAACCGTGTAAAATGACTTATCTTTATTGATCTCATGCACGTGATAGAGCTTAAACTCATCACAATCCTCAACTTTATCATAAACAAACTTTTGAGCACCAATTAACTCATTTTGGAAACGCTTGAATATCTTTCGAGTATATACCTGGGATGCTTTAGCTTCCATAGGATATAAAGTCTTCAATATTGGCTTCGAGTTCATGGTTTTGAAGTTCTGATGACGTTCTTTATTATAACGATTATCCAATGCTTTCTCAAATCCCTTGACAAAAGAAATTACCCGAGTACTAGCATTGACATAATCTTTGAAGAACTTATTTAAACCTTCACTTCTTTGAGTTGTTGACATGCCGGCACAAAAGATTCTCCAAACAAATGCAGGAACCCATTTTTCACGAACAGAATATATTTTTGCAAGCCAAGAATTTCCTTCGAGATTATACTTATTCATGATGCGCATCCAAGCATCTTCAAACTTCTCTGGTGAAGTTGATCTATGAATACAATTGTTGAACTCTTTCTTGAAATCTTCATTCTCATGATAGACATGACTTAAAGTTTCTGAAAATTTCTTCTCTAAGTGCCACATGCAATAGTGATGAATGGTGTTTGGAAGAATTTCAGCAATTGCATTACTGATAGCTGCATCTTGGTCAGTGATGATCATTGACGGCGCCTTTCCAGACATAGCTTCAAGCCAAGTATTGAGAAACCAAGTAAAAGTTTCTTCTGTTTCATCCCATAATAAAGCACAACCGAACAAAATTGATTGGAAATGATGGTTTACTCCAGCAATTGGTACAAATGGCATCTTATATTTGTTTGTCAAGTACGTAGGATCAAATGTCACAACATCTCCAAAGTATCTATATGCCAGCTATGAACGAGAATCAGCCCAAAAGCAATTCGCTAGACATCCATCAATATCTGTCTGAATGGCATAAAAAAATCCAGGATCCTTACTCTGACAATTTCTAAAATAATCTAACATCATTTGAGCATCTCCTCTTTCAATAAGTTTCTCCCTTTTCCTTGACAAGCAGTTATAAATATCAGACTCGGTCATTGAAAGTTGATCAATACCACCAGATTCATGAGATAAAACTGAAATAACCTTACTTGGACAAACACCAGAGTCGAGAAGCACATCCATGAGATCACGTTGAGCCTTTGTCGATTGTCTGTGAGATCGAAAAAACTGTGTACTCTTTGGACTAGCCAACTCATGATTATGACTTGCAAAAAATCTTGTTACCACCCATCATTCGTCTCTCTTTGCTAGTGTAAGAGTTGCTTTACACTATTCTCTAGTTTCATCTGGAGCACCACAAAGATGTGTTTTCTTTACATACTTCTTGGCACGAGAACCTTCTTTGGAACAAACCATTTGTCAGCCAATTATCATCTTATCTTTTCTGAACCTCATAAACTTATCCTTTCGGACACTAAATCCAACACGTTTAGCATATTTGTTGTAGTAATTTTCTGCATCATCTAGTGATTGAAATTCCATGCCAATGAAAGGCTCGGGTGCATCATCACCTCTCATATCTTTATCATTCTCGATAAGAATTAAATCTTCATGACTAGGAATATTTTGCTCAATGTTGCAATCTTCTTCGAACACTTCATCTTTATCATTTTTTATAAGAGTTAAATCTTCATGAACGACAATATTTTTCTCAATGTTGCAATCTTCTTCGAACACTTCAGAGAAATCTTCCATCCTATAAAATCACAAATTAAGTATGAACTTTAAATGGTGACAAGCAAGTAAAATAAAATTCAAAGAAGACAGCAAACAACAATTTGGTTATGTTATTAATAATAATGTTAGATTACAAATGCAACTCAAGACTCTTGCTATGTGGGTCCCATGAGGAGGTGTAACACACCACATGCTGAGACTCACTCCAAAACCTGCATTAAACCAACCTAGGGAATGAAGATTGAGGCAAACAGAGACACCAACACAGTGTGTGACAAGTGTATAAAAACTAATTTTGTATCACAAAACTGACCGGCTTTTGTTTCCAAGCATTGGGACGCCGGAAACGGTGGATCAAATCCTTACCGGTGAGTTAATTGTAGAAGATGAGAAGCTAGCGGAGCAAAGTAATCACCATGAATCTGAAGAAAAAAATATTGGGCAGCTTGAAATTTAGCCGGATGATTCTCTAATCAACTAATTGGAGGCGACGCTGCTGTGTATTAGGAATGGGCAGCGTGCGATCATAGGGTTTAACTTCTCCGTTTTTTTTTTTTTTTTTATGAAGTTAATTCATCCGTTTAATTTAACTGATGGAGTACATTTGTTTTTACTCCGGCGGTGGATAAAAAATTTATCCAAAAAAAGTATAATTGAAAGCTACAGTTCATCATGGAGCTGTGAATCGCTCTAAGACTTGTGGTCCGCTCTCCTCAACCTGACGTTGTTCCTCTCATTCCAACGCCCCAATCGGTCACAACAGGGTTCCTTTGACGTCCCCCATCCGCCACTACAAGTCTCCTGGCTGGAAGAACCGCTGATCATCGTCGGACTGAGATGACCAACTGTCGGATCTAGGCCCTTTCAGAAGTCGTGAATCGCTTCCTATCAAATGATAGATTTAATCAAATACTGATGAGGCTCCCTCTGTTTTATCTAGGCTGAGATGGAGCTTAGAAGACGATCTAGAGGGGCTCCATGTGGATGAAGGCGTGCCAGAGACTGGCCAGAGTTGGGTTCACCGGGACGCGATCGGATGAGTCGGCGATGATGTAGATCTGGCTTAAAAAATCTAATGGAGGAAACAAGCCTGATTTTTTGAAGCTCAGCCTTGAACTCGTTGGAGGAAGAATGAGAATACTTTCCGCGCGACCTGATCTTAAAGAATCACTGCAACTGCCCACCAAATCTGAACTCACTGGCGGATCTAGGGATCAACGGTGGACGAGAAGGGCGGCGAAAGCAACGCGAGGGTGAGACTGCAGAGAAGTTGCCTCTCCAGGTTTGCAGCGCGCGAGGGATTCATCGTCGGAGTTTCTGAGAGATTTCTTATTGAGTAACTGGGAGATGTTGTGATGATTCGGAAAGCTTATGACTTTGAACTCGAACGGGACGCCCATCAATCTAGAGAACTTCTCCATCTCTGGCTCACCTCTTTCATCATCGACTGTACGATGCTCTCGGTGAAGATGACGGTGAGTTTCAGGGGAGGTGAGACTGCAGAGAAGTTTGGGTTAAAAGTTTGGGGACTTGTGTGTATATTTGTTAAAAATGTAATGACTATAGTCTAATTAAACATGTAATTACATTATTATTGTAGGGGTGTGTGTGTAAAATTTAAAAAAAAAATGGAATATTTAACGGTAAAATTGATGGCATGACTAAAATAGGATAAAAAACATAATTTTAGATCAATACAGAAGGAATTCTTAAAATGAGACTAACATAGGACATTCATCAAAATTAAGGGACTAAAAATAGACTTTACTCTTTTTATTAAGCCAAATGTTTAACTTAGAATTCATTATTCAGGATTTTATCTATGAGGTAGATAAAACGATTCAAGGGAAAAACCGTATCGTATCCCCCTTACTTGGATGTAGCCGGGAGTAGACATCAGCTACGGATCGAGAATAGTCGGAAACGTTGGTTGAAGTCGATACTCGGAGTTGAAAACCTAGCGATAATAAGAATTTAACGAAAAATTGTAAGAATTTTCGCAAATGTAAGCTTACCAGTATCGGTAGGTAAGATCTATAAAAAATAACGAAGGTTAACTTGGGGTTTAGGATGCTTCTAACGGCTTACGGTAGTTGACAGTAAAGTTTGGGTTAAAACAGAGAATCCGAATTTTTTTTGAGAGTTTTTAGGCACAAACACTATTTATTTATTTTTATGGACAAGAAATATACAAAGAAAATAATAAATATTAATGAGCAAGCTTAAGAAAATTAATAAACATTTTAGGAGAAAGATAATGAAAGATTAGGGAAGTGGCAAAGTTGTCAAGTTTTAAACTAGATTGAGTGACTAAGTTGTAACTTACGAGAACTTTTGTAACCTAAGTAAACTAAAAGAAAAAGATTAGGGAAGGGACTAGCAGAGTAAGTTTCCCAAAAATCAAAATCAAAATCAAAATCGAACCTGGCCTTCTTCTTCGTGGCTCCTGCCGGAGTT
>JBBYHH010552653.1:0-10821 GCA_038382905.1 Daphne laureola
TTTCCGGGTGCAGGTTTAGGGCTTAAGTAACTAGTAATGCCTTAAACTGAAATAACACGTTAGAAAACATAAGTAAATAAAAGTTCAAAAATATTCGGGTTTTGGGGCCCACAACTCCGAGAAGGTTTCCGCTTTGATGTCATTGCCACTTCCGATGATTGCTTCCGCAACTTCCGAGGCACCGACAAGACGGTGGTGGTGACAGACGCTATCCCTGATTTTCGACTGGCCGACGCTAAGGGTGTCGTCCGGCACGGCCAAGGGTGCTCTCCTCTGGCTCGCATCTGCCTGCGATTCATGTTGGACAATCCATTTTGTAGTGTGGGCCCCGTCGTGGCTGGTGTTGTGCTTCAAATTATTATTTGGGTATGGTTTTTTTGTTGCCTGGCTAGCGTTGGTGACTTTTTTAGGGCATCTGACAGGATTTGTGACGTGGTTGGATGTTGGGTATGGTGTGGCAAGTTTTGGAGTGTTGATCGAATTTTTTGTAGGGCGAAGCATGTTCTCGCCCTGCCTAGAGCAGTGAGGTGTTCTGTCATGGGTGTGTGGGTTAGGAAGTCATCCCTATACACCCAGTAAATTAATATGACTGAGACCATCAATGGGGTGTGGTGGCTTCATGACTACTATTTTAGGGTCTTTATGCAGGTTCTCACGAATGATCTCACTGTCTACTCAGATCTCCTCGCAATGGTTGGGCGCCCACAAGCAGTTATGACACTACTTGACTTTTATTTTTCCCATGTACCGAACTTCAATGCTGCAGACGGGAGACCGTATGAAGCTATATGGCTAGGTGGTGGCGTGACGGATTCATGTGTGCATCTGCTGGTGACTGTAATGTTTTGATTATGAGTCTATCATTCCTTGTTGCATGTGTTCATTATCTTTAGGGTATTTGTAATTTGTTACTCTCGTAATACTTTTGTTTATTGTTGGTTTTTAGTTGATCTGCAATATAGTTGCGATCTTGCATGTTGCTGGATAGGGCATCTAGTGTTGTTTCAAAGAGTTTTGTTTCTTGCTTATCATGATTCGCACAGTTAGGGATTTGTTCCCCCTCTTTAGTTGTTCTCGATATTTGCCGTCTGATTTAGAATAAAAGTCATTCTCTTAAAAAAAAAAAAAAAAATTATTAAAAAATTATCTAAAACTTTATAATTAATTAAAACAGTTATTCCCAATGACACCAATAATGCTTAATAAAACAAGAAACTCAACAGTTGACCAACTTCAATTCCTTTTCGTTTCATATTGTTTTATCTTGTTTGGACTTGGCCTTGGGTTTGGTCCCGAAGTAACGGGCCTGTGAGGCAACCACACGACCAGATGACGGTCCAGATTAAAGGTTGTGCAATGACTAATGGGCCTTTTATTTCTTAGGCATAAAACAACAACAATTGCATTTTCTTCCCTGTAGCTTCATATGTTAATTTACACTGTTACTATTAAAATAATGTTTTTTAAAAAAAATAAAAATAATAATGCTTAGAAAGAAAGAACATATATATTTTTGTATCATCCATCTATACATTATTTGACTTCTATGTTAAACAATTTTTTCAGACCTAGACGTCAAATCAGTTTGACCTAAGAAATAGGAAGATGTTATAGGTTTGTTGCAACTCTAAGAATTTCTTTCTAAGTAAGCAAGGAAGGAAGGAAGGAGGCAGTAGGAAACCAGGAATGATAAAGAGATGGACCAATATAAAATGAAAAGGAAGTTGGGGATATCTTTGCAATGATGACTAAAGGAATGGGACTGATTGCACCATAAAACAAGAGACTCATCCAAAATTGGGAATTAATCCTCCAACCAAACGAAGATCGATTCAATTCAAAGTGGAAGTATAGAACACAACACAACACGACCCATTGCTGTTCATCATCCATCCCTCCACTACTCTGTCTACTCCTAAGACTTCCTTTCCCTCTTTCCTTTCACCCACTTCTCTTAATCTTCTGTTTTGTCCAGTCGAGAGACAAATATGAGACCGCCGAGGAGGCCGATCTACGCGGTTTCGATGTGGGTTAGGCGGCAGCCGCCCAAAGTTAAGGCTTTTCTCGCCGTAGTCACCGCAATGGCGGCGCTGGTCATGCTCCGCTTCATCGTACACGACCACGACAATCTCTTCGTCGCCGCAGAGGCCGTTCACGCCATTGGTATCATCGTGCTTATCTATAAGCTTACAAAGGAGAAGACTTGCGCCGGTAATCTGAAGAAGAATAAAAAAGCTTTAATTTTCTATCCCAAGACGTTCTTCTTTTGTATTAGTTCACATAAATTTCAGTATTGAATCTCGTTTCCGGTTCTCTTTCGATTCCCCCTTTTACCTTTAGTGGATGCCTGGAGAAATTTATGCTCTTTCAATCACGTCCGCTGCTTATTAGTTGAACTTGAATATCAGAAACTTGAACGGGAGCAGCTTCACATTAGAATTCCAGATTTAATTTCATATGTATGTTTGTAATTTTATTCTAAACAGCACTTCGATTTGAGGAGGTTGAGGTCCAGTTGCTAAGCCTTTCTTTGTTTCCTGCTAATTGAGATGGCAGGGAAAAGGATCATATTTTATGTAGGCTCTACTGCAGAACTTTTCGGTTAAATTGGTAGTAGATAGCTGTTGCTTATGGAATAGGAGTGTGATTTACCTGTTTAAGTGTGGTATTAGGAGGACGGTGCGGCCTCCTTTTATCCATGAAACTTCTCTAATGGTAATAAATTGTGACTGAAGTTTACTCTCATAACAATATTTGGTCGTTAGCATGTTTTTTACATCCTAATCCGCCCATGGACACATTCTCCAATATACTGTCAATCTAGTCATTGAGTAAGTAAGTTCAACCTGGGGTCGCTTGATCCTGTAGGTGTACAATAATAAATCACAGTTAACACACTGTTTCAAGAATTTGATATACGTGTTTATCTGAATGCTTGTCTTTTGAAGTGTGTAAGGTCAATTAAACCTCCTGACCCTTTCGAGTCCTCTTTTTGAATGACTTGCAGGATTGTCACTCAAATCCCAGGAGCTAACAGCAATGTTTTTAGCTGTTAGACTGTACTGCAGCTTTGTCATGGAGTATGACATACATACGATGCTTGATTTAGCCACGTTGGCTGCAACCCTGTGGGTTATTTATACAATTCGTTTTACTTTAAAAGCTAGTTACATGGAAGACAAGGACAACTTTGCTATATATTATGTGGTGAGTTTACTGTTCTGAGAACTCATAGTTTATCTGTCATTTGGATTCAGACATGTGTTGTACTGTTATCTGTTCAATCATATAGGAATTACATAGATTCTGCCTGTTGCATTGCAAAATTAGGAGTACCGTGTTGTGAATGCCTCTTCTTCTGCAATTCTTTTATGGAAAAGTTTATCTATTGTTTGATGAATGGATAATCTCCTTAAACAGTATTCTTTGAGTGTCAGCACCCTACTAGACAGGTGCATTGCATATTTTACATCTTTCATTCGCTGGCAATATTAAATGGCAGTTATTCACAGTTCTTATTTTCCTTTTCAAGGAATATGATAAACTGGCTTATGATTTTGAATGTAGGTCGTACCATGTGCTGTTTTGGCTCTGCTTATCCACCCTTCAACTTCTCATAATCTGGTGAATAGGATATCGTGGGCCTTCTGTGTGTATCTGGAAGCGGTTTCAGTATTACCACAATTAAGAGTCATGCAGAACACAAAGGTGCTTTTTACAGTCGATGCGGGAGATCGTTTTGATGCTTTATCAAGTTTTTAGTTGGTTCAGTAACATTATTGTTTTTGAGTACTTTCAGATAGTGGAACCATTCACAGCTCATTATGTGTTTGCACTGGGTGTTTCTAGATTCCTCAGCTGTGCCCATTGGGTTCTTCAGGTTTGTCTTGTGGAATTGGTTTTATGCAACTGCTTTTCTGGTTCCTAAACGTCTCTAGTTCTGGTGAAGTTGACAGATGACTTAATTTACATGGATAGCTCACATAAAGGCATGTCTTTTCATCTGTATGGTAAACTGTAGATGAATCTGATTATCTAGGATGCATGTGATTGTTGCTTCTTAAATACTACTAATTTTCTCTCATTCCCAAGGGTTGCTCTTGCTAGGTTTCCAGTTTTAGTATCTAATGGACATCGGCTAATAGATGTATCATGGTCCAGATCTGGCTATTGGTTGTTGTTGGAAGTGGTTAGGGCTCCTCTTAGAGAACCCTATGTTCTCTAAAGCTCTTCAAAGGGAACCTTATGACCTTGAAGGCTCAGTGAGGAGAACCTCAAATTCCAAAAAATTGTAGCTCTTTGTTTTTCTGTTGTAAAGTCCTCTCTTTTCTTTCTATTCTTACGGAATTAACAATAAGCATGCACAACTAGCCCCTACACAGCTAGTTAATCCTTAGTCTTACGGATGTGAGGCCATACCGATATTTTTATATACTTTGAGCAGGTGTTAGATACTCGAGGACATTTGCTGGTTGCCCTAGGCTATGGATTATGGCCCTCAATGGTGCTCATCTCTGAAATCGTGCAGACGTTTATTTTAGCAGACTTCTGTTACTACTATGTCAGAAGGTTTGTCATTCCCTGTGACGTAGCATTGATTCTTGCCTCTGTCTAGTTATCATAATCAGCTGACATTAAGTTTGTTCTATTACAGTGTTTTTGGAGGACAACTTGTTCTTCGGCTTCCTTCAGGAGTTGTGTGACTGAAGACTCCCCTGACCTGATAGCTGTGTACTGCTTTTCTTCGAAACATTCCTTTCTGATCTTGAAACTAGGTATTCTGGAATGATATTGAATATTTGATGTTATGTTCTCTACACAATAGGCTGATGGTGCTTGGTTCTGTAAATTTGAACATGCACTTTTAATTCGAGAGATATTTCATTTTTAGCTTGGAAATATTTAAATCAACCTTTGATGCCAATTTCTTTAGCTATTTTCAGTTATGCTGAATTGCCGTGCACACTACATTGTCCGCAATCATTGATTCATGTGCTGTGTGTTGTGGATTGGCAGACTTGAATGCCAGATATGTATAGGTAGCATGTGACTTGTGAGGTTCCTTTTAAGCAAGTAGTAAGGCATAGATACATGCGGAAATTACTTTGAAAGGCAATAATGCATGCTTCAATATCAGAAAATTCAAGAGTTGTTTTGCATTGTAGGAGGGTAGTCTGGCTTTAAGCTGCTAGGTTTCTTGCGAGTATGCCCTCGAATGTGACCCCGGGTCCGAAAGCCAGTATGAGGCCCCATTCGGAATGCTCTGAGCTATCCCTTTTCTTCTTCAGGCTCTCTTCAATCATGTACTCTAGGACATATACAATTGAGTTGCTACTAGCATTTCCATAATCGGCCAGAGCTCGCCTGCTAGCATCAAGCTTGTTCAGGTGCAAACCGAGTCGATTCTCCACTCTGTTTAGAATTGCAGGACCACCAGGATGCACTGCCCAGAACAGCTTGTTATACTCCTTGTTCTTCAGCCCAATCATGGCCATCAACTCTCCGCAGAAGCCTTCGACATGATCCTCAACAATATGGGGAAGCTCCCTAGCTAGCTTGAAGGTTATCCCTTCTTCGGTTAGCCTACCGTCAATCGTTTTCTGCGTGTTTGGCAGGAAGTTCTGAATTGCTGCATGAAGCTCGAAAAGAGGGGCTTCAGCCCCTGGGAGAGGGTCTGAGCCTATGATCATAGCTCCAGCACCATCTCCGAAGAGCGCAACACCAACCAGATCATACGGCCTGTCAGCACTTGGAGGCTTGAACCCTACAATTGTAGTCTCAGAGGTAGCTAGAAGTACCCTGCTTCCAGGATTGTTTTCAGCTATGTCTTTGGCCACACGCAAGCCAGCCACTCCTCCAGAGCACCCCATGAAATAAAGCAAAACACGTTTAGTGTTAGGCCCAAGTCCCAGACCTTGTGCCAAGTAGAGATCGCCTGCTGGTAGCCGAGCTTCACTAGAAGATACATAAACCAAGTGGGTGATTTCTGATGTTGGCCTGCCCCATTTCTTGATGCAAGCTTCTGAGGCTTCAATGGCCAGTTCAGTGAGGGCTTCGTTGCCTATGTTCAGTCTTTGCTTCAAGGTCGGGATCCCCTCCAATGCGAGCTCTGGATACTTGGTCAGGATCTCTTCCGACATGACCACATAGCGTGTTTTGACAGTTGTCGTTTTGCCTGAAACAAAGCAAAAAAAAAAAAAAAAGAACAATGAACATATGAGTGTTTCAGATCAGAAGGATGCAAGAAGAATTCGTTACAGAGTCGCTTCAGCTTCTGCTTGAGCTCTTGATCATTGCAGTTGGTGTTCCTGAAATACCCATCAACCAGAAACTCCTGCATTACAAGCTGGTGAGGGAAGGCTTTTCCAAGAGCCAGTATTGTGGCTTTGCCCGGGTTCACTCCCTTCCATGCGCCTATGGCAGCATCTTCGCTTCCCATATCTATGGTTCTCACTCTGTTCCCTTCCGACTGTCGGAAACTGCATCAGTGGCATATTTATGCAGCTGCGTTGCATCATTATGCCATTAAAATAAGCTGAAAGGAAGTTTGGATGTATTCGTTTCATAATGGATAAACTTTTGCCAAGAGGAATACTTATATAGATGGGGCTCCAGTTTAGTTGAGAAGCGTGGCTTTCATGCAGTTAAAGACCATGGGGGTCGGTTAAATTTAGGTGCAAGTTACCTGTTTGTCATTTTACCACAGTTCAACCAGATGTCACGAGGTTCATTAAAAAGAAAAAGAAACAAATTTACGTGCAAGGTCAATCTTTATTAGATGAAGAACGATCGTCATGCCAAATTGCAACATTGGAAACTTCCAGAGGCTACACAAAAGCCATAAGAATATCACAAATGGATATAGTACTGGAGCACATCGGCTCATCTAATGCTGAACTGCTAGTAGTATCACACAACAGCAATCTTAAAGTTCAGAGAGGCATTTGCCGTCAATATAATCGATGACTTGGGTGACTCCCTCGTCAAGTGCAGCAGTAACCGTGGCCAAATTCTGCAGAAATTCCTCTGCAGTTGGTTTTTCACCATCCACTATGTCAGTCACTGCTTTAACAAATATAGCAGGAACTTTCAAAAGCTCAGTCACGTAGGCAACGGCAGCTCCCTGCAATCATAAACAGTGAAGATCTTGATTTTCATATGCTATTTGATACAATGTTAGAATTTCTCAAAGATCCAAACACCAGAACTAAAATCCATGGAAAAGCTGTTCGTATAGTCGCAACACAAGTCACACAGAAGATTTTGTCCTATTAGTACCACCGGTGTTATACAGGTATGGAGTGTTGGGCATGAATGTTGCGGAGATGCAAATCATAGTATAATGGATGAGTGGGCGGGCACATATATAAAACTAGAATAAAATTAAGACACAAGAAGCTGAGGGAGGAGTCCAAATTTGTTGTCCCCATTTTCTATGTCCCCTCACTGTCCCCTACCCCTACTATAATTTACTAACACCGTTAATAAATCTGTTAACTTCTTAACAGAATACCAGTGTTAATAAATTATACTAGTAGGAGACAGGGAGGGGACATGGAAAATGGGGACAACAGATTTGGATTTTGGAGGAAGTAGCAATATTTGAGGACAAATTCAAAGACAGATCTAAATGATTTATGCATATTTGAAGAAAACCTTTAGATGCACAAGTGCTTAGAAGTGATCGATTAGATTTAAGTGAGGTTTAACGGGGCAAAGGAAGACCCGAACTTATGTGGGCAAGCTTAGTATAGAGGAACTTTACTCTTTTGGGACTATTAGTGGAAGCTTATTATTGCAAAGTGGAATGGAGGCGCAAAATTGATGTAACTGACCCCGACTAATTGGGTTCAGGGATCAATTGTTGTTGTACAATAAACTGAAAACACAAAAGAGTCCGAGTACACAGCTCATAACAGCAACTACAATCATCAGAGACATAAAAAGTGATCACCTCCATGTCTTTTATTGCAGCACCATTCGCTATCATAGATGCCTCATCCTGTGGAGACATATCAAGAGAGTCTCCAGTTGACAATCTGCCAGCCTGAAAGTCAGAGGACAATCGCTATAAAAACCATGGGCTTTATATTTTGGAAGTGCACAAATTGGAGGAAACAGAAGCACGAGGAACAGCTTGTATCATGATATAAAAACCATGGGCTTTTTATCATGATATAAATATAAAGTGGAGCATTCTCGACCTTACCTGGCAAGCTAAAAACATGAGAAGTTTATGTTTGCCAGTGACTTAGAAGAACCATCCTGGCATTTTTCTGACCAGCTTGTTAAACAAGAAAATCTAAAATGGTTTGATGGCTGCTAAATAAATAAAGGATGCCTAAATGAAAAGTCAGACCCCAACAACTAAATGTCAAACTTCCTCAGGGAACCTAAAACTAACGTAAACCGGAGGCACTTAAAAGCAGAAGATAGAGGATGTAACAGATCCAACGAATAACAGTACAACCAGTTCAGCATACTGAGCCTTCATATAACTTTGGATCATTACCTTCAAATTAAGTTCATTCAAAAGATTGGGAGTAGAAAAAGCTTGCCGCATTCCAACTCCATACATATCAAAAACCTGTAACAGAAAATGGAGGGATGAAGAGATCGAACAGAAGGAAATTATGCAAGACATGGGCGAAACTTGCTCAAGCAGAATTTAATTTAATAAGAAAATAGGAAAGGTTAATGAAACAGGTTACCAGTTTAATTACAACAAACAAATTTAGAGAGAGAAAATTACTGCATGCCGGACACAAGTTCATCAGTTATACTGTTGCATTCACTTAAATAACCTGTACTTGATCCATCCCCCCAAAATCGATAAGTTTGACTTTCAAACCTCTGTTTAATTCAAAATATTACTAGAGATAATTTGTTAAATTTTTTCTAAAAGAATATATTTTAAACCTAAAGTTATAAATTTATCATTTGCACACAAGTAATTCAACTCTTGTACGCAAAGATATTGAAGGAAAAAAATCATACTACTATATTAAATGCTGAAAACTGAACCTTAACTTTTTTTTTCACTGACATAGAGTACATGGTTCAGGATTCAAATAAGAGCATGCCAGCAAAAGAAATTTAAAATAACATGTTAGATGGAAAATTTATTTCAAATAAAGCCTACAAGACAAGCATTTCAGAATTTGTAAAGCATAAACTTAATGCACGTACCCCAGAGATGGGACTACAAAAAAAGTGAGCGATATATAATCTAAACATTGAATGATAAGTATCACTTACAGGTATGGGTATTCTTCTATCATGGAAAGCAACTTCAGATCCAAGGAAAATGTCGCCTATACAGGCTCCCTTTGCCTAGAACCCAACAACATCAGCTTGTGAACAGAAAATTACACAAAAGACCTCTTGATGCTTGTTGAATTAGTTTTGCACCAAGCATGATGTTAAAAGAAATACTATAAATCAGACCTTCCTTAATGTTATCTATCTTTGGCTCAAGGAATGTTTACAGAACCCATCATATGAGCCACAATTGCGGAAAACTTCTAAACTATGTGAAATTCCGAGAGGAACTTAATTAGCAGCAGAATGCACCTTAAAGCCACCAGCAGTCCCAGCATTTATTATCAAGTCTGGTTGTAATGACTGGATAGATGCAAATGCCACAAGTGCCGCAGAAACAGTGCCAACAGAATCAACCCCTTTGAGGAAATAAGCAAATGGAAAATGAGAAAAATACAAAAACATGCTAGTAGTAAATTAGCCTAAAAATGAGTAAATCATGAATGTTTGCCAAGATAACAAACGACACATGAAATCTCACAGAATAATGAAGATTAGATAAAGGAAAAAAGGAACGTGTTCGATGTAAGAGGGCAGACCTAAGGTCAAATCTTTTCCTGGCCAAACTAAATTAATGTACAGCCCTTTGTATTTTCCATGGTACCGGACCCAAGGAACACCTTGTGGGAACCTGCATAGGCATTATACATCTGGTGTTAAATTAAATCCAGTGACCATCGAACCAGAATGAAATCGAAGTTAACAACCAAAACAACTCCCTCAAAGAAGCTAAGGACGCGACAAAACTTGAGAAGAGCAAAAGAAAAACAAAGGAGGAAGAAACTCACGGCGAGTTGACGTCCTCGGCCAATTGAAGTCTGTTGACCAAAGGCATAGCTTCAGCCTGCATAGCTACACAGGAAACCTCAAATAAATTCTACAATACAGAGAGATCGGAAGATGCAGAAAGATAGCAGAATAGAGTCGAAGAGGTAGAGTAGTAGTATAGTACCGATGATGATTAGGACGGTGGAAACGGGTCGCTTTTCAGGCTGAGCAACCGTTGACTCCTCCGATTGCTCGGCCTCAGGCTCTGGAGCCATACCTGTGGCTTGCTCGGTCACTGATTCGGCAGCGGTTTTTGGCAAATTCAGATCACTGTGCTCCAGTCCAGTCCAGGGTCTGCGGACTAAAGACCAGTTCGACTTCCACATTTGGTTGGGTCGCCGGTAATGATCACTTTTAGTCTTATAAGTTTGAAGTTTTTAACGAAGAAGTCCTATAGGTTTGAACTTTCATAAACAAGTTCTAAATTTGAAAGGAATCTAACATAAAAATTTTATAGATTTGCGAATCCAGATTTTAATCCTCAAAGTTTTAAAGTTTGTAAACTAAGGGCCTCAAATTTCTGAAACTTTTAATTCTTAGCCAACATGGCTCTGATACCAATTTTAAGTCCAGGTTATTCTTAATAAAAATAACGAAAATTATGGAAATTTAAACAATAATAATAATAACACACAACTGATATTATAACATAAAAAACTTAAACTTACAGAA
>JBBYHH010552764.1:0-10821 GCA_038382905.1 Daphne laureola
TAAGCTTTGTCTTTCTGGTCCCAATGTGGGGAACAGCCCCAGATCTTGTTTGAAGTTAAACAAAGATGAGGAAAGATCCGGAAGCAGAGGTCCTTGGTTTAAAGAGACAAAAGGATTCTGCAATGTTCAACCACAATAACAGTATGAGAGAAGCAGTTTGCAGGGTTCAACAGAATTAGTTGCAACAACTTCATCACAGAGAGTACTTAACCTTTGCAAGGCTGAAAAGGCTCCCCGTTGCTAAGCTCAAATCTCCAAAAACCTCGGCTTGAGAATCTACATAAATGGATTATGAGAAATGAGAAACCAAAGAAGAGGTGAGACCTGACCATACCAGAACTCCAAAACTATAACTATACCGTTATCTAGTACATCACCCGCTGTTACTTTTGGCCTCTTGTCTCTATCTTCATGCGTCTTCCTATCTTTTTGAGGTTGTTTTCTCTTCATGTCATGCTGCTCTTGGGGCTCCCATCCGAAACCTCGAACCACCAGCCCGTTGGTTTGCTTCCAAACGAATGCTAGTTGCCATAGGTTTCTTAGATCACACATGCTGACAGGTTTGAGAAGGTATTGCATTGCTCCTTTGAAGAGGCCACCCATCATGGCCATCCCATCCCTATTATCAGACATTACTGGCAAAGCAACATATCAAAATCATGTCAAAGGGTCTTCTCTTCTCTGTTAATGACTCTCTAGTATCAGGGGTGAAGAAATGCTTACGAACAACAGGCAGCTTCGAGATGTCCCTCACGGTTTCTAAGAGCTGATACCTCCCCATATCTGGCAGCTGGTCCTGAGCAATTATCAGATCAAGTTCATCCTCCTTCTCTTTGATGATTCCAAGTGCATCTGAGGCTCGTGCGGCTTTCCAAACTGCAATTTATCACAAAAAGAAGACAACAGCATTAAGTATGCAACACGATATTCACATTTAAGACCGAAGCAATATGAAGTTTTCGGTTTATCCAGCATTAACTAACTGCATATGTACCGTTATAGCCACAACGGCTAAGCATATCCGAAATGATGGAAAGACATGTTTGATCACCATCAACTAGTAGAACAGTAAATCCAGCTGGAGCATTGACAACACTAGGATTCATTTTTGTGTATATAACTATGAGTAAGCTGAAAACAAGTTGAAATTATGGTACAGCTTACCTTGAGAAATGGAGATGCATGCTTTTTTCAATTATAAGCACCTTGTTTTGGTAACTGATAATATTTTCTTGGAGGGACTACAGGTTCCTGCACCAAATCAGATTGACAACTAGCCCTACATTGGAGCTCAGGAGAGCTTGCCATTTACAGTACTGCTGGCACAGCTTATTCCCTAAAACAGCTTCTCTGAATTAAATGACTGAAGTTGGAAATGCTCCCTACTGTGTTGGGTATATGTTACCATATTAGCACAACTAAAATTGCTGGAAATGAAGCATACCATGGTTAATCACTTCACCAAACCGATAAATAGTGGCGGATGCTTTTGGTCATGTTCATCCTTCCATAATCAGAGAATTGAAAGTGTCGAACACTAAAGCCTTCAAGACAGCACCCTAATCGGGAAAAAGAACATTGTTCTGCAATTTCACTATACATCATCAATATTCAAAAACCTTGTCCAGCTTTAGATTCAACCTGTACAAAAGCTCACTTTTAAACCAAACCACTAGCTGACCAAAGCACACAAACCTTTACACCCATTTCGATTAAAATGAAAGATATGTAACCCCTAACTCTAATGGAAAGAGAAATGAGGTTTACATAAATTGTTCCGCTATCCTAGTCAAAACAACAGGCGTCTTCTGGCAGCCTTAGAATAGTTCGAACCAGAACTCTTCCTCTTTCCTGTTGATGATCTACTACTAGAAGTAGGGGTAGAACCCTTCCCTATAACATCCCCTGCCTTTCCCTCAATATGTGCTTTGCTTGAACGGAAAAATTCAGTTATGCTCTGTTGAACACCATTTGATTTTGGAGTTCCAAACTTTTCTCCAGATCGTGAAGCTTTCCCTCTTTCCGATTCTTTCAATTCCTGCCAATTTTCAAGTGGAAATTTCTCAATAGAGGAAATTACTCTAGCATGTTTACCAACTCACAGAATCTACTACAGGACGAGTGGTGGCTCAGATTGCTGATTTCTCAATGTTTCTTTCATTTACTTTGAATACAAAACCGAGGCAGAGAATAGTACAGTGAACATAAATTGACACTACCTACAAACATCACCAGTTTAGAACAATTAAGCGATTGTGTATTATACGTAGTAAATAAAAACAATGAACAAACAAACAAAAAAACTGTGAGGAAAAGAAAAGGAGAAAGATTAAAGGAAATACCTTTTCCTGTAAGAACTTGCCAACCTCTTCTGGAAAGGCTGAAACGACCAACTTCATGTTTTCATCTGTCAACAGATACCAACATCCATCTTCAGCATGAACATGGAGATCAACCAACTCTTCCAAAAAGTCGACAGCGTCATCATCAATTTCTATAATCTCTTCCTGCTGCTTTCCATACTCTTCAACCGCAGTGGAACTCAAGGAATTACTAACTGAAGGTGCAACTTTCTTCCACTTGACTACAAAAAATTGATGTCCATGCCTTATCTTCACACGTTGAACTGAATGAAATGCATATTGTTCATGTAATAGACTCTCCGTAGGATTGCTTGCCATTTCTCTCAGATAAATTGTGGAAAGCATAGGAAGCATCCGCTGCCGGATGAATGATGGCTCCCAGAGTCGATGCACAACCAAGAAATCAACTAACATTTCAGTATCTGGGTATCTCCAAGATAATGAAGAGGCATAGTCTGTGAACAATAAATATAAAACACGAAGATCAGAGTCAAAATATGCTTTAAAATAATATGCACTATGTATAATTGGAAACCATTTTGTTCAGAAAAAAGAATTCAACTACACATGAGAACTAAAATCCTCAAGAGCACCAGGACAAAACTGAACTGCATTATCAGAAAGGTGAAATAGATAAAATGTGATGAAACAAACCACTACGCTTTTCATTGCTGTCATTCAAATACATGTTGATGATCTCAGCATTTGGGAAACCTGGCTCCAGCATAATCTTGTCCCTTACCCTACACCACCAATTTTGTTGTTTCTTGTCTTCCTTTTCTTTTCTCTTCTGATCAAATTCAATACTGCTGTTAGCAAATTGTTTAACAGAATAAACTAGGAAAAAGAGTAAGAATTAAAAAACTAAAATTGAACATTATAAGATGAACTGAAAATTTTAAAAAGAGAGAAAGCAATGATGTCAGGTGGTTAAAGACAAAAGCTTACCTCCTCACAGGAACAGCATTTGCATGCAAAGCCATCTGGCTTTCTTTTGCAACCTTTACCATCAGCGATACCACAGGATTCACAAGAAGACATTCTGTGCACCCTCTTGCTACCAGGATGCCCACAGAAAGTACAATGAGAACAATTTTTCCTAGGTGAGCTCCCTTCCACAGGTTTAGTAGCAGTGCCATGTAAATATGTATCGAACATCCCAATATCATGTAACCTGCAGAAAGGTATCACTTTGGTTCGCGATGCTTGCTCGGTAAAAAAAAATGAAAATCACTAGAAGGTTTGCAATAAAAAAACTGTGATGATTGAAAAGGATGGACTTCAACCTGTCCAAAACCTCATCTTCACTGAAATTGAGGACAAATTGCAGAGCTGTACCAACACCAATCCCTTGAACTCCTTTCAGATCATGGTCATTGCCGACCAAAAGGGACATTGCTATCAAATGTTTTCTCTTCAAACCAAGGCCAGCTTCAATATCTGACATATGGTAGCATTCAAATGGTTCCTGCAGGACAATGAGATTCTCAAGCTGGCTACAGAATTAAAATCAAGCATGAAAGAATAATGGGAAAAAAAAAATAGAAGATGAAGGAGAAAGATGGAAGTGGAGAAAGCTCGCTACTAGAGAACAACAATGTCATAATCAAGGTTTTTTAAATATGTTCATTCTATGAAAATCCATTCCTCTCAATTAGTATCAACTACTTTCAGCACCAGAATTTAGAAACCCGCTGCAAACAAAATTAATATTCGACAATGATTGTCACACTGACACGGAGCCCCCATACTGACCAGAAAACTGTTTTTCTTTAAAATTCTTTTGCAGGTAGAAGGACAGTTGATATGGAAACAGATAAATAACAACTTCATATCATGTATTACCACTGGAATAGAAACTGAGCTGCCAAAACCGTAACCACCAAATCATACACCTGTCCCGTAACCATAATGGTTGACACATTTTGACTTTCTGAACTTACATTTTACTCAAATTATGTGGTGCCAATCATTACCGAGAAAAAAACTTAAAGCAGAACATCAGAAAGTACAAGGTGGATTCTAACTTCTAACATTTATATTACGCAAATATATATTTTTTACAAAGAGATATCCTAAGTCGATATTACATCTAAGGTAAGAAGATTCCAATCATACAGAGGAAATATGATTTTCAGCTAAACTGTGATTTAAAATAACAAACATGACTTGCTGCATTTATCAATTTGGCATTCAGTAGTCTGTTGACTGAATCAAATCTCACTTACTTTTGAATTAGGTTTGAGGCATTTAATTACACATATAGCACCAAAGAGGAATGCATCACTGTCAGCTGTGATGCAAGCATCTACCAAGCCATCTTTGTTTAACTGAGCGCATAAAGCCTCAGCCTCACCATCTGCTTGTAGGACAGGCATTCCAAACAGTTGGAGAAGTTCCTAGAAGGCATTAAACAGAAAAAAAGTGGTTATTACTTCGAATTGCTTAAATGATGATAGACATGGTATCCAAACCAACAAATTGCAATATCAGGGTTTTCCCTTTCCATCCGAAGGGAATAACAAGAAACAAAAAAAAAAAAACAAGAGCTTCATTACAGGCTTATGAAAATACAAAATCATCCCGACAATAACCAGGGATCATTTACCAGTGACTGCCAGCTTTCTATGGAGAAACTGCACAATTAATGTGTTCGAAAAGTTAACAACAATGCTGAGTTCAGTGCATAGACTACGTCTGTTACTGTACTGCCTCATACGTCGTGAACGAAGATGAAGGATCAGAGTGATACAAAATTGGAAGAATACATTCTATAAGAAACGAACGGATGATTTTTAACCACAGTTTAAGTATAGGAGAAACTCACAACACACTCTTCAACGCATTTTGAGAAGGCCCAGTTCCTCTCAACTGAGACACCCTCTTCACCCTCTGATGTACTCAAAGAATTCTTGCCAGAGAATCTCAGAGAGCGCTGAATTCTTGCCTGAGATTTCAATGGAGATGGAGTTCCATCTGCAACGAAAACAGGATACGCTCCAAACTGCATAAACAGAAAAAAAAATACTCTCGCTCTGAGACGGCTATACAACAACACACTAGAGACAACAAACAGAATTAGCTTGCGTCAGAAAGGCAGATAGCGATGTAGTCTGCTGTTTTCAGTACCCACATTATGAATTATAAAGCTTTAGCTTTTAAATTAGTACAAAGTACGGAACTTCATAAAGCTGGGCCCTTCCTAAAACATTTGAAAACTAGGATTTCAACTTTCAATTGCAGTAAAAAACACTACTCCATAATTTTAATTCCTTAGGGGAACAGAAATAGAAAGAACGGGACGTGAAGTGAGAGCAACACTCCAGTAAGGAAATGTACCAGTACCTTAGAGAAGAGATTGATTGTGCGGAAGAAAGTGAGCCTGAGATGAGGATTGCGAACAAACCCTTTGATGGCGGTCTCGTGTTGGACGATCCAGTAAGAGAGATCGACGGCGACCCGTTTGTCTCTCAAGTAATCGAACCCTTCGGCTCGGGCGTAGGGTTTAAGCAGGTCCCAAAATTTTCCCCCAACACCCATCAAAGGTTCTGCCTTGCCGAAAGAGAAGAAAAAAGAAACCCTAACGGCTAATGCCCACTTCACCAGAGAGACGAAGGAAGAGGACGAGCGGCGAAGCGTTGCATGGTGTGATTGAAGTGAACCTTCAATTAGCGAGCGAAAGTCGAATTCTTTCAATTTTTGTGCCGTTTTGCGCCAGTCTTTCACACCGGATTCGGGTCGAATAATTGGGCAGGCCTAGTTAGGCCCAAGTAGCCAAGGTTGAAAGAATTCAGAATTCCATTTTAGGAGGAATGAAAAATACTTTTCAGAACAGACTGAAAAGTAGTTTTACCTTTGAAAAATGAAAGAAAAGTAATAGGAGAAATATTTGAATTTTAAAGTTTAAAAATTTGCTTTGTGTAAATATGTAGTCTAGACAGACCACACTTATGGGTAAGAAAGAAGATCCTTCTCTCATTAAGGGAGAAACTTTACCGGATTAAAGTTACTTAAATATAGAAACAAATTTCAGTTACCGGATTTTGTGTAAAGTGCGTCGTTAATCTTTTATCTTTTATTTTTGTCCTATTTAGGTAATGTTTTATAAATTTATCCTAGTGAAGTCCTTTATTTTTCATTTTTGATGCATAAATGATCCTTCTATTAGTTTCTCAGTTAACTCGGTCATTGGTTCAGTGAAATGACGAAACTACCCTTAATTTATTTGCAACTTATTTCCTAATTTTATAAAAAAACATCCATTTATATTCTACAACTTCTATTTTACCCATCCTATCCTCTGGCGAACGACAATAATTAACGGAGATGATGACGGCAGAGACTTCACGGGCAAAGATTTGGAATTGGCAGGCCTCCATGGAAATAGACGATGAGTGGCAAACCGACGCTGGGAAGAGGAACAAAACACGACAAAGAGAAGAGGAGGAGGTTGGCCGGAGAAGTTGATGCGGACCGTGGCAGTAACAGAGGGAGGCCCCAACCAATTGCTGACGTGGAATTAATATATGATTAGGTCAACTGTTAACGGAATATATCAATTGTTAACGGAATGTTCCCTCCATTAATGGATTCAATATTTTTTTTGCACATTTTGAAGTCGAAAGTCGTAGATCTGAACTTACTAACATAAGTTTAGTCGTTATTTTGCACCTATGAAAAGATGGATACGTTTAGATGTAGTTCGGTAGTTAATTTGCAGATAGAGCCTTTAAAAAATACTACATTTGTCCCAAATAGTTTGTGTGTTTCGTTTTTAGCATTTAATTTATGATTTTATTTATTAAAAAAATTAATATATAAATTCAAATATTTTAAATGTAAATTATAGATCAATGTATCTAGTTTTTAAATATATATTTTTCAAAAAAAAAAAAGAGTGAATTTTTTTTAGTAATAATTTTATTTTTTGATACAAATGATATAAAGGATTGAGGATACCGAAGATTTTAACTCAAGACCTATATAAATATCCTTAGAAACATAATCACTAAATCAAATGTTCATGATTTTTTAATAATAATTTAAATCTCCTACAATGTCAAAAAGAAAACATAGTGATTTTTGAAGATGAAGTGAGTAGCTCTAAAAGACACAAGTACAACTATCCTTATCCACATCCTCTAGTTATACATTTATGGAAATTGTCTTCTTCAAAATATTTTCAGTTCTCTGTTTGTTCATGTGTATTTGTATCTATTATTTTGTAATTAGTGTTGGTACCGGATTAATTTGTCATTTATGATGTGAGTGCAGTTATAGTTATATTGTTGTAGATACGTCGTATGGCTTAATATATTTTACTGAAGTTTGTTTTTGTTTTCCAATTAATCAATATGTGTTAATTTTACCTATTTATCATGAGTTTGTTAGTGTCACAATTTCGATATGGGTAAATAGGGCGAAACAAAGTCCGTGATCAAAGTGGCAAACTCATGTTCTTTGTCGTTCTTCGGCAGCTAACAAAAGGGACGAAAAAGACAAGATTGCAGTCAGATTTTGGGTAGCGGAACCAGTTTTACAAAAGGATGATGAATTGAATATGGAGCTAATATACTCCAATAATCATATGTAAATACTAATTTCTTTAAAGTTCTTTTCATGACCGTTCTAGTAAAATTAATATATTTTCTAAAAATAAAATTTGTTTTACATCAATTTTATTTTATAATTATTCATTTTCATTCCCGTAGACGCTGCGGTTTCTCATATAGCACAACATTTATTGCGCCTCGTTTTCAGGGGCGGAGCCACGTTCAATGGAATGATAGTAATTGCCATCACTTAAATTTGGAATAATTAGGGTAATAGTATTTAAAGTTTTATAAAATAAACGGTCAAACCCCTATTGAATTTTTTGTTATGCCCCCACTCAAAACAAATTTCACTAATTGACTACTTATGCCCGCCCCCGCTCCCAACAATTCCTGGCTCCGCCCCTGCTCGTTTTACTGCGGTAAGAACGATGGCCTCATCTGCAGCGGTTGTTGTGGCTCAGCTGCAGTTGAAGCCGCAGCACCGCCTGTTCCACTCACGTAGAGTTTATCTTATATATTTATTTTATATTTTTATCTTCTAGTCAATAATATTTCTGAATCTCCGTTTTTAGTTAAATGTATCATTTTTATTTAGATGGAGGGAGTACTGATTATTGAGGGTACCAAAGTGGGGATGAATGTGGTAATCAACATCGGATTCGGATCAAAGTGTGACCCTGCAACAGGGTGCATATATCAAATGAAGTGAGATCATCAAATCATATTTGTGTGTAACTCCAATTATATATCTGCATGCATGCACAATATCACATGTCAATAATAGCAGTCTGTCAGTCTCATAATTATTGAAACGTTTTTTTTACTGTTTTAAGTTGCAGTATTTGACTCAAAATTTAATTAAGAAAAACAGTAAATAAAAAAAATAAATCTAGAAAGATTAGATTGTAAATTATGAGAAACGTATGAATCATTTAACTTCAGATGTATATGACTTCATAAAAATAAATCGTAGATTAAATACTGTGAAAATAGTAAAGAAATGTTTCAATAATTCTGCGACGGAGAGAGTAGTATTTAACTAGCCACATAATTTCTTATTTATTTACTTTCTATCCAAAATTTCATTTATTTAGCTATTTTTATTTACAGTTTTGTATGAATATTTATAATTAATTTTTAAAAATATATTGAAATATTTTTTAAGGATTAAATTCTTATAGATAACCAAAAGGTTGATGATAGTAACTCACGTTTTTAACAAAAGATTCGTGTATTTTATCCTAATAATAAAGATATACTTGTTCGGAAAACTTATACACTTACAAAAGGATCATCTTAACCACGTGGTCAGGATTTTCCGCAAATAAAATTCGAGACAAAGTATCAATATATAGAATTGTGCCCCCATAAGAAAAAAATCTTGCGCCCACCCCTGGTCATCGCTGCCTCGTTTCCTCCTCAATGGCTACTCCTCGGTGTCCTACTCATCTCCTTCTCTCTCTCACGTTCTTGTTATGCTCGCTTCGTGATGGAAACAATTGATGCTCACCTTCTGCAACTCGCGCTCGCCCGTGAAGAAGAAGAAGTTGCGATGGCTCTATCTGGTGCGATCGTTCGTCGGTCCGACGACAGTCTGGTGGTCGGGGCAGAGGGACTTCCTGCCTCATCTCGTGCTATGAGGGGATGGCTCTGGAGTAGTTTGAGTATTGGAATAGCTCTTTCTACTCCATCTATGTTATTTTGGTCTGTTTGTAGGCTATGTTTATTTTCAGTTCAGACGTTTTTAGTTGTTCATCTTTTGTTGGTTTTCTTTAGGTTTTGCTTTGCAGAGGCTATCTCTTTGTTTGACAGATCACCTTTTATCCACACGTTCATAGTGAGATGACATTAAGTTTCATGGAAGCCTTTTTAGTGTGTTGCGGTCGAGATTGAAGATGTATATTTCTTCGTTATGGTTTTATGTGCTATGTTTCAGCTGTTTAATAACCTTTCGTGAAAGTTGACATGTCAACAAGTGGCTTCTCTCCTCGTTTTAGTTTTTAAATTTTCTTCTAATAGTTGTTGCTCTGTTTTAGGGTTGCCTATGTTATTTTCTATCTCTATTAATTATGTTGTGTTTAGGTGCTTTTGTTCTAATTCATTAAATATTGGCTTTTATTATTTTCATTGAAGCAATGAATGCCAAAAACAAATGCGTCCTCTTCTCGATGATTTAGAAGAAAAACAATTATGGTTTTGACAAATCCACTTCAACTTTTATTCGAAATCGTATCTATAGAATAGATTCTGAGAATCTAATTAAGAATATTTCTATTTATTGGGTTTTTAATTTAATTATTCGGTTCTCTAGCTCGAAACTTTGTGCATGACAACTAATTATTAATAATCGAACAAAATGGAACGTACGATTTTTCTTTACCGATCATCAGGAACGTACAGTATAAGAACAAAATTTTGCTCATTATCCAAATTGGAAGGAACTCCTCCTTTTTGTATATGTAGTATTTTATTATTGGTTCGTATTGTTATTATTAATTATGAAGTTATCACTATTTATTATGGAGTGTGACAATCTATAATTAATTGAGATATCATTAATTAATAATATTATGTCACATAAGTGAAGGAGGAGTTCCCTCCATCCCGGATAGAAAGAATTTTTTTTCCACAATATGTATAATGCAGTATATATTGATTAGCTTGTCATTGATTAGCACACTTGGAGTATAACCTCTTCCCTTTGCTTTGCTAGCTAACCTAAGCTTACTCTATTTTATTTATTTGTTTTAAAATCAATTTCATTGAACTTAATCATTGGCATAAGTTCAATTTAATCACATATGTAAAATTCACTGCTTTCCAAACAGAAAAATAAATGTAACATTCACTATAAAACTTCACAAATTACCTTTAAGAGCAATTAACTTAATTACCGGATTTGA
>JBBYHH010552875.1:0-10820 GCA_038382905.1 Daphne laureola
AAACAGACAGACACCAGACCCTAAAACACCAATAAACCACAGACATAAAGGTAAATACATACCTATTTTCAGAATCCAAATTCGGATCGCTTCATCCAGAAGTCGCTCTATGACGGAAAAGATCATCGGAAACTGGGGGCTGTAACAACTAGGTATCACATCATGGCAGTTTTAGGCTCTGTAGTTGTAAATGGCATATGCATGTACAGTTAGAAAGCATCAGGACTATTGTATAGTTTTGTTGTGTCAATATATTTCTAAGTTATCTATGATGCATGCTTGTGGGATATGTATTTTTGTGGCCAATTTTGAAATGTGGGGTTTGAGGCCATATTTGGAGTGTCCTAAGGTTGCGCGTTATTAATTTAAGAAATTTTTTAACGGGCCAGTTTTGGTTTCAAAATGAGTCTGTTGTGCTAAGGTATCCTGCGCTAGGTTAAGTAAGTAGAGTTTAGTTGTTGCACCGGTTCCCGCCACCCCCATTTCCACTCGGCAGTGTGCATCTCCGCCAGGTCTGGCCGGGGGTTGTGGTAACAATACCGAACCTCTATAAAAATAAGTGTCCAAACTATCAGGCTTTATTAAAAATGCCCGAAGGCCATTACAAGAGAAATAACCCAAAGCCGTATAAAAAAAAAAAGATTACAAGTCAAGAGGATTGGTTGTTGAAGGTTCTTCGAGAGGGTTGGCTGAAGGCTCTTCCAGAGAGGTTGTTGAAGGTCCAGAAGATGCTGGTTTAGGAGGCATCGATGGCACCCTGAACTTGGGACCACACCATGAAGGATCTACTACGCACACTTCCCTAGAGTCAAGACCCAAAGGGTCAACTACAAGATTCGTCTCTAGTACCTGCCTCTGGGCAAGACAGAATCCTTCACAGAATTTACCTGCAGCCAAGACATCCATATCCATAATCTTCTGGCGGTACCCGTAGATCCTGTCATTTCGGTTCCTCAACTTGGACTCCAACATATTGATCTTCGCCTGAAGAGCCTTTTTATCTTCCTCGTAGTGATTATTCAAATTCGTGAAGTTGACAGAAGACTCGACATTTTTCTTCTCAAGCTCCTTAACCTCATCCCGAAGCTTATAGACTTCATCCTCAGCTTCCTTCAGACGGAGCATTCGAGAAGACATCACCTTAGCCAGAGCTGCCTCATACTTCTCAAAAGATTTCACCTCAACCTCTGTGCCCACTACCTTTTTCAGCTCCTCCCTAACCTCATCCATCAGGAACTCGAATGACTTAGCCGGGCTCTTCCTTCTACCCAACACTTGCTCATAGATGTTGATCTGTCGGATCATCTTGGCAATAACAGTTAGTGCTTGAGTCGCCCGAAGCTCGGCCTGGGACCGAACAAAGCCAGTAGCCCGAACCAACTGAGCAATCCATCCGGCCACACAATGGATCTAAAATCAAAGGCAAGTCAGCAAAACAAAAATGTTTGACAAGGTATATACAAATCAAAGGAAGTGACAAGTTACTTGAGAAGCTTTAACAACCATCTTGGAAACCGCTACATCCAGGTCCGGGAGGAGAGTTTGAAGATCGTCCATGATCCGGGCAGTTGTAATTCCCCCCTCATAACTCTGGAGCCATAACTCTGGCATCTTGGTCATCCAGGAGGGTTTGGTCCTTATAGACCAACCAACCGGGTTCCCGAGGGATCAGATCCCCTCCGGAAGTATGGAGTCGTGCATCGCTTTGTTGACGCTTCTGTTCTTGCACATCTCTCTAATCCGGACCTAGAGCATGAAAATGAAAACGAGAAAACAAATGAAGAGAATCATCCCCGAACATCCGGTGCAATTGTAAAAGATTGGCTAGAAAGGAACTGATTTATTCTTACCTAACGTATACTCCATCGGGAGTACACCTTCGGGCGCCTCGCCAGCAGGGGCAAAAGCCTTATACTTCCCTCGGGAAATTTTCCTTCTCTTGGCCTCAAACGCCTTCACGCCTCTATAAACATAGTCCATCGAAACACCAGGAGGAATCTGCAGCAAGTTTTCACCCGAACCATAAGGAAGAGAGCCCTCACCACCGGACGGAGCAGGGATGTCAAAATCGGCTCCCTCTGAGAAGCCTTCAGGTGCCTCCTCATCAGCAGCCGCAGGCACGCCTGAACCCGAACCCTTCGGTCTCTTCGGGGCTGGTTTCGGAGTTGGTTTGGGGTTAGAAGCCGGAGCCGATGCCTCAACAAGAAGATTCTTGAAGACACCTTCGAAGTCAATGTCCGGTTCATCATCCGAAAAACTCATCTCTGCAAAAAAGACAGGATAAATTAGAGTTAATATTAAAGTGAATAGAGTATACAAATGGAAGAAAATAACCTTTGACAAAATCCTCGTGAGATATCTCTCGACGGAGGCGCCGAACCAGAGCTATATCCCGAGCCGAAGGAGAACAAGCCCGAATCTCAAGTGCAGTCAGGTCACCCTTTATTAATCGAAGGTGAGTAAGAACACTTTGGGTAATGAGACGTCAGTGAAGAGGCACCGAAAACAATTCTCCAGGATCTTTGCCAAACCAATTGACAAGTTGCCGAAGTTTGGCATCAAAATATTTGTAGTTGTCCTTCGAAATAGGGTCGTTAAGAAGACGCCAAGGGATTTTGACGTCGAGAAGATCTCCAACCTTCCAGGCAGTTTGGAGCTTTCAGGAGGGATCGGGCTGCATGAAGAAAAAATCCTTGTGCCAATCTTTTCGGTTAGCGGGATATTTCCAAGTAAAATTATATTTTATTGTGGAGGTTCCTCGGGCACCGAAGTAGCAGAAGCAATTCCGGGCCTTGGTCAATATTTTGTAGTATTGCATGAAGGTCGGGAGGATAGGAGAAACCCTGAAGGCACCACAAAGAGTCAAGTAGGCGTTAATATGACAGTAAGTATTCGGGCTAAACTGATTGACTGCAACCCGAGGGGATCGGGCCAGCTGACGAAGAAAAGGATTGGTAGGAAAATGAAGTCCGTACTCAAGTTGACCCTTAAACACTACCATCCACCCGACACCAGATTCATACACCTTACACTTATTAATAAGAACCCGAGTACATATAGATAGGGGTAAAAAATAGGTTTTCGGCCACTCCTGAACAAACTCCAGAGTAGCTCTACTCTTAAAATTTTCAACATCATCCCAGTAGCCTTCGGGCACAACACCCTTAACCTCTAGACGGCAACGGTCCGAAGGACGACTAATAGAAGGAAGAGGAAAAGAAGCCATTTATTTTACCTCGAATCACGGGTCGGAAGAAGCTTATCGGAGCAGCCGAACCGAACAAAAATAAACCCCGAACAGTCTAGTAAACCACTGCTTTGTGCCCCCGGTAGAAATGAACTTCAGTCGGAAGATCATCGGAAGGATCAAGAGCGTCGGCTAGTCTCCATATAAATTCTGGCAAACTGGTCTCTCCTCCGCTGCGACGCTGTCGTCCCTTAAGAAAACTCACCGCCTGATGGAGGTTAGGGCGATCCGTTATTACAAAGCTTAGGAAATACTAGAGCAAGAAATGGAAGCAAGAATGAGAAGTGAAGATTCTAACTCATTTCTCAAGTATTTATAGTGTCCGGGAATACGAAACGTCACTAGAAAGTTGATCTACACCGTTGATAAAAAAAAGTTACTCTGAGATTCATGCCACTGCTAAACCGCCACAACCGTAGAAAAGCATTCGGCATGATGATGAGATAACCAAAGGCTCGAAGGAAAGCTCCAGGGATTCAAAAGAGGGCAATTCTAAACGCCCCAAAATTTCAAATGGTCGGATGCACCTGCATCCGGGATTCAAAAGGGGGTAATTCTAAAGGCCCCAAAAGTTCAAATGGTTGGATGCATCTACATCTAGGATTCAAAAGGGGGCAATTCTAAAAGCCCCAAAATTTCAAATGGTGGGATGCACCTGCATCCGGGATTCAAAAGAGGGGAATTCTAAAGGCCCTAAAAATTCAAATGGACGGATGCACCTGCATCCGGGATTCAAAAAGGGGAAATTCAAAGGCCCTAAACTTTAAAATGGCCAAATCCATCTACATCCAGGAATCAAAGGTGGGGTAATACTAAGGCCCCAAAATTTCAAATGGCCGGATGCACTTGCATCCGGGATTCAAAGGGGGGCAATTCTAAAGGCCCCAAAACCTAGAGTCCTTCTAGTCTGACAAGTCCCTGTTGGTGGGAAATGATGGTTGATAGGCACAAACCAAGTCTCCAAAGCCCAAAGTGGGCCCATAGACCCATAAAATCCTGCAAGAACGCTTGAGTCAGCAACCCAGGAAAGATGGCCCATGAAAACCGGCTGAGAGCACCATACCTGAATGTATCCATCCGCAAGCCGATGTCATGCCCACAGCACATTATGACCTGATGGTTTGCATTCAAAATACATCTACCACCTTCCACCTCTTTCCTATCAAAGTATTACAGATGTGTCACTCTATTAGACAAGACTATATAAGCCTACATCATTCCTTCATTTAAGGTAACTATTCACTTTATCCAAGGTCTAGCACATTCTCTCCACCTAATTATACTGACTTAAGCATCATAGGACCCCCCATTGGGGAAAACTCTGGTGTAGTCTATAGATTTTGTTAATCTCACAGGTTAAACCACCAAGATATAGAGGTGGAGCTGAATGTAGTGAAGACCAGAAGTAAGAATTTTAATCGCATGGTGGTCCTCATCGATGAACCTCCACCAATACTACCATCAAAGGCCGTCATGACTATTACTGGATTGTACATTGCATATCATTAATTCATGATTTATATAGGTTGTATAGTATATTACATACTGTGCATACTAACATTGTCTTTGCAGGTACTTATTGATAGACCTTTTTTCTTACCTAAGCCCTTATTGTGTTCTCTCGGGAATTCACCCCCCTTATATTTATATTTTTTTAAGAACTTCTATTACTGGGACCGCGGAGTAGATTTTGCAGGTCATTTACTGTGATTTTGTACTAAGGTACAACACAGCTCCTCATATGATTATAATTACTGATAATGGGATTAGGGGTGATCTCACTAGAGAAATGGCTATGATACGGATATGATTATGAAATGGAAAAGGGGTTAAAGTTATACGGATACGGATATTTTTCCGATAAGATGTAGTGGTATGGAAATGTCTCATAGGAGGCATCTACTTGACACGAGGTATCACACCCCACGTATTTCTATGAAATTGGACAATTACAAAGTGAGACATTATGGGCCCAAAACCCCAAGGGGTTAGAATTCGGGCCATCTATATGGTACTTTTGTACTGATAGTTTCAAACTTGTGATATAGGGATTTGGTCATTCTGAGGGCCGCTATTGATATCTTATCATTCTGATTGTCTAGAAGTATGAAATGATGTGCAATCACTATATCATTATATCCAGGTTGACTGTGATTTGAGATCGAGTCACCTGCTATTGTACTGAAATACACCTGTTAGGTGTTCTTTAAAGATGTTTCGTGTCATGACACAATGCAGGATAAAAAGAGAGAAAGTTTGAACCTAAGGTTTGAGAAATGTAAGTGTATTCTGTTTCATACCATATAGGTCGGTTGTTCCGATGACTATTTGGCATTGGTATGATCCCATGAATATCTCCATGATGTCTGGCTTGTTCTGTAATGGTAAGTCCGAGGAGAACTTTTGAGATATGGTTCTGACCACTCGGGGGTGGTTAGGCCACAATTAACAGCACTTGACTTTTCTGTATTGGTAATGGGTATGAGGTTACTGTTAATGGTCAATCTCCTCAGGGGAAGCAAAGACACATTACGTCCATCCTTCGAATGTAAGCAGTGATTACCATATTTCAAAGGATGTTTATATATATATATATATGATGATATGGCCCTCTGAGATTACATTCTCGATGAGGTCTATTCTAGCACACTGAGTATTCATCCCAAAAGTGAGAAAATGTATCATGATCTGCGATCTTACTTCTGGTGGCCAAGTATGCGAAAGCATATTGCTGTGTATATGGCCGAGCATGCTACCTCTCAAATAATTAAGATAGAACATTAGAAACCGGCAAGGACTTGGCAGACATTACCCAATCCCAATCAAAGATGAAGTAATGTCACTATGGATTTATTGACGGGATTGCCCCCGACACGGGCACACCATGATGCTATATAGGTCATTGTGGACTGATTGACCTGGTGCGCACTAGACTTCAGGGGAGATTAGGACCGACATCTACCTCTGGTGGAATTTCATGTAATAATAGTTACCAGAGCACGATTGGTATGGTCTCTTATGAGATGGTATATGGACGTAGGTGCATGACGCTCCACAATTGGTCTGAAGCATCGGACAATATTGAATTGGGCCCAAAGTCATAGAAGAGACAAACAGAAAAGATAAAGAAGATTAAAGCATGGTTGAAAACTGCAAATGATCATATCACATCCTACGTGAACCGGCGATGCCGTGACTTGGAATTTGAAGTGGGCAACAAGGTCTGGCTTAAAGTTGTACCGATAAAAGGAACTATCAGATTTGGCAAACAGGGTAAGCTAGCCCCGAGATATATACACCCATATGAGATTCTGGAGCAGATTGGAAAAGTGGCCTACCGGCTAGCTTTACCACCAAGCATGTCAATGGTACAAAATGTCCTCCACCTGAGTATGTTAAAGAAATACATTCTGGATCCGATACAGACTATTCTCATGAAAGAAATTCAGCTAGATCCAGACTTTTCATATTAGGAAGTTCCAGTTGCTTTCCTGGCAAAATATACTCAGAAACTCCGAAGCAAGTTGATTCCCATGGTCAAAGTGCAATGATCGCACCATTCTGACCGGGAGGAAACTTGGGAGACCGAGCAGGATATGAGGGATCGATACCCTGATGAGTTTCAACGTTTGAGAGAACTCTTGGAGGACCAAGAGTCTTAAGTGGGGGAGAATGTTACGGCCACCGGGGGCAGATAGTGATTTTCCAAGCTTGGATGCGCGACGGTCAGATTCTTCCCTCACCGAAACTCGTCATCCTATATGTCAGGTATGATTAATTGTTATTTCCTAATCCTTGAGATTTCATTTGAGGTTTATCTCAGTTCCATTGAGTATTTTAACGATGAAATATGAGTTCAGAGTCATTTTGCCAAATTTCACCTCGGAGGGTAAAATGGTCATTTCAGAAAATATTGGATGGTATGGACACTTAAATGGCACCAAAATGGGATGAAAGGAAATAAATATGGGATATTATATTAAGTTATAACATTAGTGGCTTATATGTGTCACTTTGTTATTTAAGAAGAAGATAAGTGGGATGATGTCATAAGGCATTATCATATGGTTTGGTAATTTGATAAAAGAAGAAATTGAACCAAAATTAAAGAAATGGAGGGAGTAAAAACTGGACATGAGGGAGAGATGAAAGAAAATAAATTTTTATTTTGTTATACAATTACTTGAGTAAGAGTGGAAAATCAATAAGGATTTAATTGTTAAGTCCTTTATTCTTTCTTCTAGCATGTTCCTGGTTCATCTTCATCCATCTCGATGTTTTGTTCAAGCTAACCAAGCTTCTTCTCCATCTCTTCCAACTCCAATCCTACATCAAAATTATCGAATAAAATTGAAGGTAATCATGGATTCATGAGGGAAACAACTCACATCTCTTCTCTCTTTTGGGCTTGGCCAAATTCTTGCTTGGTTGAAGGGGAAATATTTTCATCAATCTCTTCAACAATTTTTAAGCTAATCTTGAATTAAGGATGATATTGAAGTAATTAAAATCTTTACTTCCTTCTTTCTTCATGGAATTAGAATAATCAAGCTAGGGTTCATATGAGGTTCATGAACCAAAATTCGGGAAAGTTTAAATTTATTCCTAATTAATGTTCTTTGGTGGTATTAGAGCATCTTTAATGCTTGGACTATTGATCAATTCATGGTGGATCAATGAGCTGTGGTTTAGGTCAAAATTTGAGGTGAAGGATAAAAGTGTGTAATTGAGTTAAAGTAAGGCCTAAAATGTGTGCTTGGGATGATTTTAAGTATCTTTAATACTTAGATGAAGCATTGAATCATTGATTAAGGCCATAGTCAAATCTAGTTAAAGTTGGCCAAAATTGGTTGAAGTTGATCAAAGGGTTGAATTAAGTTGAAGTGATGAGTCAATTGTGTTCTTGGGTTGGTTCTTAACAACGTTATTGCTTGGAATGAGTTGAGAATCAATATGGATGATGGTGATGTAGTGTGGGCTGATTTGTATTGTGAATTTTAAAAATGGAAGTTCATTATTAATTGTGTTAAAAGCTATGAATTAGGGGTGTTTAGGAACTCCTAATTTAATAAAAAATGTATGGAAAATGTTGGGATGATTGGTTTAAGGGTTGAGGCTGATTTGAGGTTGGAATGTGAAGTTGTTGGTTTGTGTTTAAAAGTTGGTTGGATGATATTAATTTTGTGTTTAGGGCCTTAATATGATAGAAACATGAGAAGGAAAGAATGTTTATCATGTTTTCACAATGAGGGTGAAATATTGATGGATTTTTAAAGTTGATGAATGTTGATGATAAATAGAATGTTTAGTGATAAATGGTGTTAAACTAAGATGAATTATGGATAGGTAAAGTGGTAGAATAATTTGGCCAATGGATGTTTATTTTACAAGTGTTGGACGAATTTTTCAAGGATGGAAATGATAAGGAATGTTGAACAAAAGTGAAATAGTTATTCATGGTTAATCTTAAAATGGATTATTAAGTATGTGAAATAAATTATAGAGAAATTGGATGAGATTTAGCTCATTTTAGATAGTTGGGCTGAATTGTTAAAGCATGAATAAGTTGAGGATTTGTTATGAAAGGTTGAATGTTAAAGCATGGATGATATTACACTTAGGAAGGTAGCTTGCATGAGAAGTTACGTTGAAATTGGGCAGGAAACGACCATTTTAGTAAGTTTGGGCCGAATTGTTAAGTATGGAAAAGTTAATTGTTAATGCTGTAATTTGGACAAGAAATGATGAAATTGGTAGTTTTAAAAGACTAAGGATGGAATAGGAAAGAATTTGAAATTTTTTGCACTTTTTCAAAAAGTGGCCGGAATTGAAAATTCTCTAAGTGTCGGAAAGTCAATAAATGGAATGATGAAATATTAATTCATCATTTATTGAATGATTATTCAGAGCTGACAAGAGCTGCTTGAACAACAAGGAATAATCTACCAGAGGAATTTACCTAAAAAGTGCAAGTGGGTCGGATTGCACAGACAACTTCCTACGACTGCTATTCACCGGTAAGGGTTCAACCTTCTTGAATATCCATCACTGGGATGCTTTTTGCTATTTGGGTTGGTTGAAGTTAGCCTCGGGCTGAGGGTGAGGCCCAGTGACTCCCGAGACTAACTCCATGGTAGGATTACAGGTGTGCAGGTTTCGACGTTTGGGACTTGCAACTCCCCTGTGATGATGTTATGCGGTCGCTTAGCGATCAATATGAATTTACTAGCTTCCATGATCATGATCCACGTGGTCATTACTGGGAACCTGATGATGATGTTTACTATACTAACGATGGTTATACGGGGACCGTATGCCCTGCGCTAGTACTATGTGCCTCTACTATACTGTACTATCTGAAACTCTGATTGGTTGAAATACTACCATCGGAGGCCATCGTGATTGTTACTGGACTGTGGATTGCATATCATTCATTCATGATTTGTATAGGTTGCATAGTATATTGCATACTTTGCATACTAACATTGTCTTTGCAGATACTGACCGATATACCTCTTTTCTTACATAAGCCCTTACTGAGTTCTCTCAGGAACTCACCCCCTTAGATTTACATCTTTTCAGGAGCTTCTATTACTGGCTCCGTGGAGTAGATTCTACAGGTTATTTACTGTGATTTGGTACTAAGGTAGAACACAGCTCTTCATATGATTATAATTACTGATAACGGGATTAAGGGGTGATCTCGCTAGAGAAATGGTTAATTTTCACTCTTCACTTCCACTTTCTTATCTTCCTCCTTCTTTTTAACTTCCAATAGAGGCTTCCCACTCCTTAATGTCACTGCATGACTGTATTTGCAATGCTCTTCCACACTTGATTCGGTATCGGATGAGAATTTTCCTTTACTTAGTGTTTTCATGGAAGTGGCCAATTATGCCATTTGGGTTTCCAAATTATGGATGGAAGCTCTTGTGTTAGCTAGCTTCTCACCCAATCTCTTATATACTTCACTAATTGATCTCTCAGTTGTGGATTTGAACTTTTGCATTGATCCCATCATCTTTTCAAATATTTGGTTGACCCTTTCCATAGGATCTGAATCGGATAATGAAGCTTGGTGCTGTCCACTAGATTGGTTGGGAAGATTTTGATAGATTTAACCTTGGTAGGGGCGCGACTTGTTGTAGTAGCCTCCTCTTTTCTAAAATTGACCTCTATTCTAGGGGTATTGCACATATTGGCACTCCTCAACCATATTATCCTAAATTTCAGCAACCATTGCTTGAGGTGGAGCCACTTGTTGTGCTTGAGGTTTCATGATTATTGAAACCATGGAAGTTAGCGCACTATTTGGGCTTGAATGTTGTTCTTTTTTTGGAATTCTTAGTGCACTAAAAGCTTTTAAGGTAGTACTTGAGCTCATGGAGGTAAGTTTGAGCTCATAGGAAGCTATATGTAGCTCACCTAAGCTCAACCCACCTAGGAGTAGCTAGACTTAGCTCACCATAGCTTCAGGGCACCTAAAAGTAGGTGTCCTCAGCTCATCTCAGCTTAGTTTAGCTAGAAGTAGCTAAACTTAGCTCATAACAGCTCAAGGGTAGCTAGAAGTAGC
>JBBYHH010552986.1:0-10819 GCA_038382905.1 Daphne laureola
ACCAAAATACCAATACTTTGTTAAAAGGTGCCCTAATGGTTTCTTCTTCTGGCTTGAACTCACAACTACTATTAGTTTTAGTGAGTAAGAATACTAACTCATGAAGTTCTTAGTGCGCCATAGAATTCCAACAAAAAGGATGGATGGCCAGTTGGCTAACACTCATGTTTCTATTCACAATCTTGAAACTCAGATTGGGTAGCTTGTAAATTCCTTCAAAACTCTCAACAAGGGAAACTTTCCATCTAATACTGAGCCAAGTACTCAGGAGTACTACAGACTTTGTCATGCAGTCACTTTACGAAGTGGAAAACCTCTGAAGGAGCAAGAAATTGAAAAGAAAGAGAATGGAGAAACTGAGGATAAGCTGATAGGACAGAAATCAAAAGTGATCCCTCCTGTGTAACAAAAGACAGAACAACCATCTGGAAGTAAGAAGGCTCCACAACATACCTGACTCTCTCTAGAGCTCATAGCTCAACTTCCATACCCATAAATACTTCAAAGGAAACACGATGCAGAATACTTTCACAAGTTTCTGGATGTTTTTAGGAAAGTACAGATCAACCTTCCCTTCCTAGACGCCATCATAGAGATGCCTACTTATGCAAAATTTTTAAAAAGACCTTTTAACTAAGAAAAGGCGATTCATCGACAATGAATTAATTGTTATGAAGGAAGAAGCAAGTTCTGTAATACAGAAGAAATTACCAACCAAACTCAAGGGCCCTGGTAGCTTTACCATTCCTTGTGACATTGGACCCTTCCATTGTGAGAAGGTGGTATGTGATCTTGGTGCAAGCATCAACCTAATTCCATGGTCCGTATGTAAAAAACTGGGTTTGGGGGAAGTTAAGCCCGCTTCAATATGTCTCCAGCTGGCTGACCGATCATTTGTGTATCCAAAAGGGATCATTGAGCATGTCATAGTAAAGGTTGACAAGTTCTACTTCCCGGTAGACTTCATCATAATGGACATGGATGAAGACACTCGGATGCCAATCATCTTTGGTAGACCATTTCTCACCACAGAAAAGGCAATGATTGATGTCGAGAAAGGCTGCCTAATGCTGAAGGTGGCTAATGAAGAAGTTAAATTCAATCTTGAGGACACTATGAGAGTCTCTAATGGAGAACTAGTAGAGTGTTTTGGCCTCGACCAGTATGAAATGCGCTTGAGAAAGGAGAAGGATTGCAAAGAACAAGTTGAAAGAGAAGTGCGAGAGAGAGAGCATTTGAAGGAATCATATCAACATCACCCAGATGACTTCGCATGGACACCTTCGCCAACCAAGGAGGAACGTCAAGCACTCCAAGGGATCCAAGAAATTTCAATTGGTGGAGAAATGAGGACTCAGAAGTCCCCCACCAATTTTATTAAGGAAGAATTCTACACAATTGAAGCCTCGGGAGATAATTTACAACCTCTTAAGGTTAACAAGGTCTTCGAAAGTCCTATCCAAGAATTAGATAACACTTCTCTTAAACAAAGGATAAGAAGGTTCCAAAGGACTATCAACATGAGAGAACTGCAGGATAAGCTAGACAGTATCCCATTTGTCTATGTTTGGAAGCTCAATGCCAAGAAATGGCGAGTGCACCGACCCTCTGCAGCACCTCTCACGATTTAGGGCTTCGAGCCCCGCACTACTGACCCCACCTGATTTACCCATTACACCCTAGCCAAAGGCTAAAAATGTGGTTCTTGTGGGAGGCACCCCAATGTTTTAAATGGTTAAGTATTTGTTTTAGTTTTTATTTCTGTTTAAATAATGCCCAAAAATGCAAACAAGCACCGAATCATCGTCACACATAGAGAGCAAGGTACCATTTCACTTCTATCATATTTTTAACATGCTTTATTAGAAGTTGAACAAAAGTTTTTGATTGCCTTGTCTCTTCACTTAAGCCTTTATGCTAAATGTGTGATTTGAGCATGGTGTAACAAAAATTCTTAATTTGACAAATGAGAGCATGCTTTTAAATTCAATTGAGAAGTTGCTAAAATTTTTGAGTTTCATATCTTGACACCATGAGCATAGGTTTACATCACATTCACATGTAACTTGTTGATTATCTTGAAAGTGATGACATTCTGACTTGCACATACATGCTCCATATTATACCATGATAGATGGTTGACATGATAAACTCAAACACTTCACAGATTGAATATTTACCATATCCATTTTACTCTCATATATACATACATGATCAATGTGCTTCATAGATATTGTGATTTGTATGTTCTTCCGTTACACACTTCCATGCTAACATGTAAAATTGCAACGGATTTTGTGAGTGTGACTTTTTGTAAATACTACCTTTTGTTAAATCGCATTCCATACCTTGTACAAATTGTTGAATCATTAGGTATGCTACCGAATAGAGAGAAAGACCGACTCTTCAAGACATACGAAATTTTGGAAGCACGCAATCGCTTCCAGCACCTCGAAGGCATGAAGGGGGCCTCTTTGGCCCCCCAGGTATGATTCTTAATTCTCCTAGCTGTTTATTCCCTACCACTGCATGAGGACATGCTTTAATTTTGGTTTGGGGGGAATTGTGATATCTTAATAGGAGAATTAAATAAGCATGCCTTTGATAAAGTATTGTGTTATATTCACCACCCAAGCATCCGGTTTATCCCTCAAAATTCTTTTAAAAAGTGAAATTTTTTGTTGAAGACAGTAGTATGAAGAGTGTGATGAGTATATATGTCTTTCGATGATATAATCGCATGTGTATAATATAATCTGAAACTCTTTCTAGTGATGGATCTTGTTAGTAATACGTTATGGACTATATATGAATTTTTGTTTTGATTACTGCATGATGTGAACTTAGGACTAAAGTTGGGAATTAAATATGAAAAACTTCACGAATGAGGACTAGATAACTAAGTTAATGAAAGCTTTAGGAATTGAGATTTAGCTAGCTTGTGAATGAGAATTTGCTAAGTGGGTACCTAGTACTTGTACTCTGAGTTTGAATCATCCAGGGTGATAGTTATGGTCAGGCGCGTCAAAACAAGGTCTTGGGTTAACTCCCTCTCCTGAATGCTAACTCTAGGTACAAGTATGCACTAAAATGAATCTTAAGGTGGTGGAATATGGGATGATACTTAGACATGTTTTCGGCTACACCGTATTCATGGCCTATAGTCCCTCTCCCAAAGAACTTACCTTAAGAAAATAGGAATCCACTCTTACACTATTAAAAAAGAAAAAGTGCAAAAACAGAAAAGCACCATATGAAAAAAGAAAAAGGTGTAAAAACAGAAAAATACCACAAAAAAAAAGAAAGGAAAGAAAGTAAATAAAAAGTGTTGAGCAATGGGCAGACCACATTCACTAGCTAAATCTTGAAGCTGAATAGAGTTCATTAAATTGGGAGTCTTATGCCTTCCTTAAGAGTAATAAATGTTTGAGAACCATTGTGCCTCTTCGGTTTATGTCATGCTCTCATGTTAAACAAATATTCACATATGGTTCATTAGTACATTATGTGACATATGGATTCATCATTAGATTGAGTTGAAACTTAAGTAAAATTTGAAAGTCTTAGTTTACATATGAACTCTGATTCTGATAAATCTGTCTTCACATTAAAAATATTTTGTAATTTTAGTGGGAGAACTTCAAAACTCTTATCTAGATGCAGACGTTTCTAGGGACTAGCAATGATTCGGGTTTGGGGGTGTGATGAGTGTACAAATACTCACATATTTCCAGGGTGTTTAGAACACAATCTTTGTCATTTATGCCTGATTTACCTTGACTTAGATGCATTTTACTTATAAATATCTAAATCTTATAGGATGCACACCTCGAGGTGAATTTAGAGTAAATGACCATTAAAAGGATGTTCGGGATGAAGATTGTCGATAAGCGAAATACACGAGTCCATCCCAAACTAGAACAGAGAGTCGGATCACAAGAGAAACATCTTCCAGGCCGAATAGCACAAAATGAGAAGATAGAGGGCTGGATGGCTCCACTAACTGGCACCATTCACATAAAAAATGGTGCCAGTGACGGATGGTGCCACTAACTGGCGCCATTCACATAACAAATGGTGCCACTTTCGGCGCCTTAAGGGCGCAGCATACTAGCGCCGCACGACGCCACTTTCATCTTCCACCGCCAAAGTACGGCGCCTCAATGACGCACGTTCACCGTGCCACGGCCACTGCTGGCACATCATCTGGAACCTAAATGATGCATTCTACCCATGCCCTGCATGAAGCTGGCGGACCAAAATGGTGCCATGATGGCGCGTCTCTCCTGCACCGTGTGCAAATGGCCAAAAATCACACATCGCACATTCAATATTAATGAATGGCGCCTTCTTCCTCCACCGAGATGTTTCCTCCCAAAACATGGTTACGAAATCTGATCTGATTTTTTGGCATGTGTTAAGACTAGTCTACCCCTAAAGATTTACTCTTTCAAGACCAAATTGGTCAAGGTTAATTTAGTCATTTGTGATTACCTATACATAGTTGAGGGCTGATTAGTTTCATAACACACCATATTAGCTCTGAATTTTGAGAGCTCTTTTGAGACTCCAAGTAATCTCTACTCTTTTGTTAATTATGTTTTCTTGCATTTTAATTACTTTTATTAGCATGCCAATTAGTGAGTAGTTACTTATTATCTTCTAGGGTTTAATTGGTTTAGGGGATTATTTATGCATGAAATGTCTATCTAGATTATATATTGAATCTCTGAGCTAGTACCATCATTTATCATGTTTGTATAATTGCTAGCCCTACAATTACATGCGATCTATAAATCTGCTAGAATATCCGAGAGGATTTCCTGTAGGTAGGCCTAGGAGAATCAATTGGCAGGTCTGGTAGGAGTTCGAGAGAACCTTACCTGATCCACTAGTATCTATTGCATATTCATTACTACCTCAGGGAGGTTGTATTTAGAGCATGACAGTGACTAATTTCTATTTACCTGGTGAGAGGGAGGATGGTTGTCCGAGAGGAAACCGGACCGACTATAGTGCATACATCTAATCTTAATCTATTTAAGCATGAATCATCACCAGAATTAGACTAAGTAACCCTAGAAGAGCTTTTATCAATTGATCACTCTTTATTCTCAACTCTTGTCTTGTTTACTTATTATAATTAAAACCTTCTGCATATCAGTGGGAGATCCACTTAGAATTAATACTTTCACGCACACTCTCTCTTAGGTTTAACCCTCACTAATTTAAGCCGATATGCTAGGATAGATAGATCGCGTGTTGTAGTGAGGAAATATAAATAATTAAATTTGATTGCGATCACCCGTTCTTCAGCGTCTGCCCTATCTTTCTTCAGCTAGGACCATCCTAATCATTCTGATCAGAGCGAGGTCTGGCAGATCTGATGCCTCCCCAAAATTACTCCTATCCATGCTTGAAGATACTCTGAGGCTGGTTCCTTCATTGGTTGGACCAATGGGTGTCCCATTAGCTGTACTCCTGGTGTATTCTGGATCTAATGAACCTTCAATGACAGATTTCTCACCTTCAGGTAGTGTTTCAAGGGAACAGGGGGCCCTCCAACCTTTAACGGTTAGCGTTATCCAGAAAGTCTATGTTGTTCCCACAAACGGTCCTTCGGTGGGGACCACCATCCTTTTCAGCTTTTGCCTTCTATTTTTAGGCACATTGATCTTCATTCTCTTGATTGGCTTGTTTGACCTGCACAAACAATAGAATTTGTAGACCCTATTAGAGTTTTTCCCGATGGTGGGTCCTCCGATGCTTAAGTCAGTATAGTGAATGAGCAAAGAGAATGTGCCAGACCTTGGTCATAGTGAATAATTATCTTAAATGAGGGAATGATGTAGGCTTATATAGTCTTGTCTAATAGGGTGGCACATCCATAATATTTGGTAGGAAAGAGGTAGTTTATGTTAGAGGACACGTGGCGAAGAAATCCAGGAGGCCGTCCATCAAGCAACTATGTGTTGAGGGTAGGACCTCATTCAATATATTTATGCATTCGAGTAGTGCATCCTCGGTCATTTTTAATGGGCCCCTCTTTCCTGGGTTGCTGACTTAAGCGTCCTTATGGACTTTTTGGGTCTGGTCGACCCAATCTTGGCCTATTGGCCATTAGCATGGACTCCTACTTTAATGAACTTTGACCATCCTCGAGATTTAGATAGTGAATGTGGGTTGCCCATTGCTCAACACTTTTTTCCCTTTTATTCACTTCCTTCTTTTTTATGGTGTTTTTCTATTTTTACACATTTTCTGTTTTCTTTTCTTTAGTGTTTTTCTGTTTTGGCACCTATTTTCAATTTGTGTGAGAGTGGGTGCCTAAATTCTTAAAGTATGATCCTAAGAGAGGGACTATAGGCCATGAATACAGTGTAGATGAAAATATATCTAAGTATCATCTCGAGCCCAACCACTTTAAGGTGCGCTTAACGCATACTTGTATTTTAAGCTTGCACTCAGAGGAGGGAGTTAAGCCAAGACCCGGTTTTGACGCGCCTGACTATAACTATCATTCTGACTGGTCCAACCTTAGAATACAAGTATTAGATACCCACTTAGAAAATTCTCATTCACAATCTAAATCTCAATTCCTACAACTTTCATTAACTTAGTTTTCTAGCCCTCTTATGCGAAGTTTTTCATGCCCAATTACCAACTTTAATCCTAAATTCACATCATACAACAATCAAAACAAAGCTTCACATACAGTCCATGACATACTATTGACAGGATCCGTCCCTAGAAAAAGTTAACTATGTTATAGAACATGCAATTCTATCATCGAAAACATACATACCCATCATATTCTACATACAATTTGCCTTCAAATTTTTTCATTTTCTGGTTTTTGTATTTTAAGCAGCAAAAAAAATCTAAGATAAAACTCTAATCAATACACTGAAATACCCCACAAACCCAAATTGAAGGATGTCCTTATGTGATGGCAGGGGATATTAAAAGTTAGGAGAATGGAGAATCATACATTAGGGGCCGAAAAGGTCCCCTTCATGCCTGTGAGGTGTGGGAGGCTACTGCATGCTCTTGAAGGTTCACAAAGTTTGAAGAATGGGTCAATCTCCTCTTGTTTAAACATACCTAATGATTCAACAATTAGTACAAGGTATGGTGTGTGACTCATAAAAAATGTACAAATGTCACACTCAGGATATTCTTTGTAACTTGCATGTTAGCATTTAAGTGCAAAACTTAAAAACATTCAAATCACAATGTATAGGATGCACACCAAGCTTGTTTCATGAATGAACGAGAGTCATAATTATGGGAAATATACAAACAGATGATTGAGTTTAAAATGTCATGTTTAGTTTGAAGTACATCATGAAACATTCATAAGAGTTTCAAAATGTCATCACACTAAGCATAACTACAATGTATGTACAAGTGTGATGTAGAACATTCTCGACTCATGATTCATGAAAAATTTAATCATGTCATTCTTTGGATCAAATGGCATCACACATTCAGCATACATGCTTAAGAGAATATACAAGGCAAGTAAGACAATTCTTCAACTTCTAATGGCAAAATAAAGCTCAAAAATATGATAGAAGTGAAATGGTACCTTGTCCTCCATGTGCGATGATGATTTTGTGCTTTTATCAATTGGCTCAGTTGGATTGGTTAGGCTTTATTAGACCAAAATTAACAAGAACTTTAAATATTTACTAAAATATTCTAAAACATTGGGGTGCCTACCACAAGCATCACATTTTTAGCCATTGGCTAGGCTTCGGTGAAAGGATCAAGTAGGATCGACAGAAGGAGGTTAAGGGCCCTGAGTGAGAGATGGTGCAAGTGGTCGCCGAACTCACCACTTCCTCTTATGAAGCTTCCAAATGTGAATGGAATGCCTTCGAGCTTGTCTCCCAGTTTTCGCATGTTAATTATCTTTCAAAAAAAATCATTCCTCTTTTTTGGAGAAGTGGTACTCAGTTCTTGAATCGGGCTCTCAAAAGCCGTGTGAACCTTAAGAGGTTGTAGCTGATCATTCTTTTCATTCAAATGTTCTCTTGGGGCTTCAGTAGTGGAGTGTTCTTCTTCCATTATATCGATGAGGGGTCGATGAGTCTGCATCCCTTCACGAATCGAAAGAGCTTGAAGCCCTTGAAGAGCTTGTTATTCATCCTTTGTTTATGAGGTCGTCCAAGAAACATCATCTGGGTGGTGTAGATGTGACTCCTTTAAATGTTGCCTCCCCTTGACTTTTCTCTCAACCTACTCCTTTCTTTCTTTCTCCTTTCTAAATCTCATCTCATATTGATCGAGGCCAAAACACTCTACTAGTTCTCCATTAGAGACTTTCATAGTGTCCTCGAGGTTAAATTTGATTTCTTCGTTAGCTACCTTAAGTCTCAAACATCCTCTCTCAGTATCTATCATTGCCTTCCCAGTGGCAAGAAATGGTCTACCAAGTATGATAGGCATTCTAGTGTCTTCATCCATGTCAAGTACGACAAAATCTACAGGGAAGTAGAACTTATCAACTTTCACTATGACATCTTTGATGATTCCTTTAGGATCAGCGAATGATCGATTGGCTTATTTAAGACAGATTGAAGTGGGTTTAACCTCCCCCAAACCCAATTTCTGTCATACGGACCATGGCATGAGATTAATGCTCGCTCCCAAATCGCATAATGCCTTACCACACTGGAAGGGTCCAATGTCGTAAGGGATGGTAAAGCTACCTAGATCCTTGAGTTTGGTCAGAAGTTTTTTCTGTATGACCGTGTTTGCCTCTTCTTTCATGACAATTCATTCATTGTCTAAGAATCGTCACTTCTTTGTTAGTAAATCCTTTAAACATTTGGCGTACTTGGGCATTTCCCGTATGATGTCTACAAAAGGTAGGTTGATTTCCACCTACTTGAAGACTTCTAAAAAGTTGTGGAAATATTCTACATCATGTTTTGGTTGGAGTCTTTGAGGGTAAGGTAATTGAGCGATGAGTTCTAGTGAGAGTGGTGCTTGTTGTCCATTGTTTCGGCTCCTAGAGGTTCCCGCAAAACCTTTTCATCCAGTAAGGACCGTCTTTGACTCTTTCTTCTCATCACTCGCTTCCCCTTCTTTCTTCTTTTCATTCTCTTTCTCAATTACAGGTTTTCCACTTCATAGAGTGAATGTATGGCAAAATCTGCAGTGCTCTTGAGTACTCGGCTCAGTGTCTGATGGAAAGTTTCCCTTGTGGAGAGTTTTGAGGGAGTTGGCAAGTTGTACAATATGGGTCTCAAGGTTGCGAATGGAAGCATGAGTGTTGGCTAGCTCACCGTCCATTCTCTTATGGATGTCCATCAACTTGTTTTCATTTGCAGCATTGGCCTTGTTAAGATTCTGCATAAGTTGCTCAAACATGGCGTTCATCTTTTCCATTGGGTCACTGCTTGAGGCTTGTCCTTGGTTGGTGTTTTGTGGGGCTGAGTTTCCATAGATTGGGTTGGGATAGGGTCGGGTTTTGTTGTAAAATCTTCCTCCCTATTGATACTACCCTCTGTTAGCTGGATATTATACAAAGTTGCATTCTTCATTGTTTTCTTCAAAGTGTTTTCTGCTAAGACTGGTTTCTTACCTTGCTGCTTGGCTTGGTTTTTCATAATCTTTGAGACCATGGAAGTGAGGGTTGTCATATGCGCCTGAAATTATGTCTTTGCATCCACTTGATATAGTCCACGTCCTATACGGCCTGCTCCTCTCCTATCGTCAGTGGTGCAATCCTCCTCTGACACTTCCAGTAACTCTTGGGAGCTTGAGACTTCAAACTCTCTAAAAAGTGACTCCAAATTTATAAATCCCAATATTCTCTAATTGTTCAGCCTTAAAAACTATTTATAAGACTTCCCTAATGTCTAAAATGACCCTAGATAGATTGGTCATGGAAGAGTAATTAAACTGGGGTAAATAGGTCTTAACATACCCCCAAAATCTGGATAAGAATGTATAACCGCTAAGAGAGAGGAAATTCCGGGCGGAGTTGTGAGGCACCTACTATCCGCCTCAAATTCTCACCACGTGAGGTGCATCTAGGATTTATGCGGCACGGGGAGAACCGCTAGGATTGCTTGAGGTGCATCGGGATGCGTCTTGGAGGCGCTGAAAGGTGCATCCGGGGCACCAGAGAGGCGTCGAAATGGGCAGTCGGGTGAGACTCCTATTCCGGCATGCCTTGTTCAGGCGCTGTTGTAGGGCGCCAAAGTGGTGCCTTCAAATGGTGCCTCCTCCTCTCCATTTTAGCCCTTCATCTTTGTGAATTATGCATTTTAGCCCAGATGGTTATTTTTCTTGGACTCCGACTCTTCAATGTAGTCTGGGATGAACTCCCGTGTTCCGCTCGTTGATAATTTATATCCCGAACCTTTAATTTACGCTCTTTTACACCAATTTCACCTCAAAGTGTGCATCCTATAAGATATGAGCAATTATAAATAAAATGCATTAAATTCATGACAAAGCAGGAACAAATGATGAGAATTGTACCTTAAACACCCCGAAAATATGTGAGTGTTTGTACACTCATCACCAACACAAGTTGTGTCTTTTTAGGTATACCACATAGGCAGTCCCATCACCACCAGTTTCAGGAAGATTGACCTTATTGGTCAATACGTCAAGTATGTCTTGCTCAATCAGGATGAACTTGACCTTTTGTTGCCAGATTGAATAGTTTTCACCATCCAATTTCAGGTCCTTGTTCAGTTCAGCAATTATACTCTTACTTGCCATCTACAATGATGCAATCACATGTTTTAATGTTCAATCAACACATAACAAGACTCATTCAAGCAACAAGTGTATA
>JBBYHH010553097.1:0-10819 GCA_038382905.1 Daphne laureola
CTCACTTCAAGAATTCCCTAACAATTCGCATATCATGGTCCAAGAACCCTAAAATTTGAATCCTTCAATTCAAGCCCAATCAATGATGTAACACATGTTTCTAGCTCTACATCACCATTAGAACATGTTTACTATTTCCTACATACCAAGAAACCTCAGAAATAACAACCTTTGATTTAGCCCCAATTTCAAAAATCATCAATTTGTTGTTGTTGAAGCTTGATTCTTGTTGATTTGTTATTTCCTTAATGATTCTCACATGAATCCATCATCTCTTTGCGATTTGGGGCTCAACAATGAAGGTTTGGGGTGTTAGGGATGATTTGGGAGTGGGAGCTTGAAGACGAAACTGAAGATAGCATCATATTTTCGAAAGAAAGCCTGACTTATAATTCATTCCAGGGGTACCAGGCGACCGCTTGGAATTTTTCCCGATCGCCTGGTCCGTCGCCTAGCACCCTGTCCTTCACACCCAGGGGTCAGGCGATCACCTGTCAGGTTTTCCTCTTGCCTGGTTGATTTCCTGGATGCCTGCCAATTTCGGTTTAGGGGTCAAGTGATCGCCTGCTAGGGAATCCATTCGCCTGGCCGGTCGCCTGGCCTCCTGTCCAATTAATTTTGGGGGTGAGGCGATCGCCTGCCAAGGGATACTTTCACCTGGACGGTGGCCTGAATCCCTGCCAACTTCGTTTTGGGGGTCAGGCGATCGCCTGCCAGGGGATTTGCTCGCCTGGCGGTTCGCCTGAACCCCTGTCCATTTCCATTTTCCTTCCTCCAAACTTCAGGCGATCGCCCGCCATTCGGCGTGGGTCGCCCGTGGTTCACCTGAGCCATCTGAAACTTGACAAAAACCCTAGTTCCTCTATTGACATGTAACCGAAACACAAAAACATCCATCACCATACGTGCTTACTACCGAGAAGCATACCTTTGATGCACTTCGAACTCGAAACTTAACAGCCATCCACGCACCTTAATCATTTACCTCCAAGTTATAATAGACGACATACCTTGTCCTTTGGAAATTAAACGTTGAAGACTTCTCACCGGACTAGGGTGGGTGTAACAATTCTCCCCCACTTAAAACTCTTGGTCCTCCAAGAGTACCTCATCCTTACAACCTTCTTACAACTTTCAGATGTCAAATCCTTTTCATAGTTATTCCATTACCCCGAGATCCATTTCATGTTTCCTGCTAAAACGAGTCAGCAATACAATGTCTTTACATCTTTAACTTTGATACCAACTTAAGGTATCGCGTCAGTTACGTCTCGACAAACATCAACAATTGGTTGCATAGCATAAATGAGCATCAATCCCATAACTGTCCTTACCATTTCCATAACCCATATTGTGATCAGTGGAAGTATGTGCTCAACTTTTACACACCTCCTCAAAAGATTGTACGACAACCATAAACCTTTATCAGACCTTCCAAAACTCAATATCCCGTGAACCCTAGCCTTTACTGTGTGCCCTACCTTTGGAAACTTCGCAAACCATCATTAGTGATATTACCTAGCGTAAAGTAATATCTATAGAATTCTCACTGATCCCCGACTCACAATCTCAATTCCTTGACAAATCATACACTCATCTACTGATGAGGTAATGTATTTCCGCAATCATATTCATTTTACACTCACGTCAGAGTTCATCTTACAAGTTCGGTAGAACTTATCAGTCAAGTCCTACCTCAACCTTTGGTCAATTCTTATTAAGCATGAACCCGAACGTATTAATGATGTTCAAGAACAATTATTCCATGGCATAATACCAACATTCAGGACAATCTTCCCGTCGTTGCATACCATTACCAATTCCATTCATCCTTGCCTTTACGTCGCACGGGACGAAGGCTCTCACATAAACCTTCCCGTCTAATTTTGTTACTTACGACATATCAAATGATGTCAAAAATTCACGTTCTGAATTTCGGAACTCCATACCACTTTACACTCCAAATTTATTCCCTTCAGGGATTTTCATACCTCTAAGCATACTTGAAAACTCAGAATAGTGTATTTAACTGATACACTTAAACAGACAATTGTCCCACACTTACACCATTTGTTCCATAATTTCATCTTACATCTCCCGTTCCACTGAAACGGAGTCCTTATCTTTATAACGTATTTCACATTTCATAAAGTTCACCTCATAACTTTTTCCTTTTTTAGGAAGACTTCACTTTACCTTATACTTGTCACTACCTTGCACCATACGAACTGATTTTGTATCCGTTAACGTTACATATCGTAACATAACCATTCCTGGTATTAGCCCTCAGTTAACCAAGGAAAGGTGTCACCTTCCTTACAATATGTCAATCAATTCCCTTGAATAACTCTGTACCTTTCCCTTGCTTCCGGCGTTCCAATTACTAATGTGAGCAAATCTTTTGCTCCTACTATTAACGAATCTCGTACATATCCCAATTCAAGTCCGCAAAGATCGGCTCAAATTAGCCACTTGAAACCACATTCCTGTACATTTCCGGATCAACCATCCGTTGAACCTGACTTTGTGTCTAACTTGACCTTAACCCATAAACTGAACTTTTGAATAAACCCACATCAGAGAACTTTTAATCCCAACCAATAGGTGTAATGCAGTGGCTTACTTCAAAAGTCTTAACTCAAACCTTTCCGGTAACTCGTCAGTACTCAATTCATTCCGGCAACACTAGACTTTATATTCTCAAACTATTTTATTATCTAATAGTTAACATTCTCGAACCACCGTCTATCAAGCGGGAGAGGTAGTTTAAACTATCTTCCTAAGCCAAATGGCATCCTGTCCTCCGGGCACATCTTATTGCACCCTGAGTCAATTTCTGGTTTCCTACATAACAATCATAAATAGTAGCGAGTCCTAAGACTAAACGATACCTGTCACCACATAACACTAACCTTAACAGTCACTCTTACGTCCCTCTACTATGTTCTCCCCCACTTAGCAACAATGTGGGGTACACATGCTTTCCATTACTCATTCTATCAGTTACTCACCTTATTCATACACAAACGTTTACAACTCCTAGCTCTTGTCGGAGTTTACTGGTACTCCTATACCTCGTATCCTTATTCACATTTCTGTTCCTTACAACTCTTACTCTTCTTTACCCTCAACACTTTGACATTAAGGTCCCTCGCACGATCATATAATTAACTGGTTCGAAGGTATGTATGGGACCTATTCCTTATTCTGTCGGTAATCTTCTTACGCCGAAGTTGTCCTCTTTATTTCGCAACCATCTCTATTATTACCGTAGTTGCGGCGCTTCTCTTCGCATTTCTCTTCTTTTAAGTTCCAACGATGTGGAACTTATACCTTCATTTCCCAATTCTCTTTTTCACTCGCAGGGACGTCACCTCTAATCCATGCCAGGGTTTCCTTCATTCCTTTCTATCTCATAACTATTTATGTTCTCACCTCAACTTCATTGAGGCGTTCCCCTCTTCTCAATCCCAGCAGTCCGCTTCCGCCAGACGAACGGCGATAATGGTCACTTTACCTATAACATGGAGCACTAAGGTAGGTTGAAGAACCATCACCCAATTCGTGCAACACGATCGCAATACCAACTCCCAAACCATACTTGTTGATTTCCTATTTCCAGCAGGAACTCATGTTGCTCAAACATTTTTATCAAACCCTCCAGGTGTCCAAATTACATTCCATAATTTTTTACTCAAACTAAACACGTGAGGCTACGCGCACGTAAATTTCCAGAATTGTTTGCCGCACTAATCGGTACAGTTTATTCGTACAGTCCAGGCAAAAAATCTGACCTATTTTCAGAAAAACAGTATTTCCATCATCTCCATAACTGCAGTTCAAAATCCACAACACATGTCTCTCTCACACGGGAGAATTACGCTCAACCCTTGTCAGGGATTCATTCATCCCGTTATACCAATTTCATTTCTATCTTTGTACTCAATGTTTTCGTACTCATCGCTTTCCTCTCGCCGATAAGACTACCGGTTACGGGGTGACACATTAACCATTAACCATGACATTGAAAAGGAAGTCCAGCTTCCCAATCAAATCCGCATCAGTGTTCCTCAATTCGGCCAGCTCTAGCCTCTCCTCACCATTACAACTTGGGAGGACTGAAACACTACAATCACCTTGTTAATGACCCTACATCTATCACAGCCTGTTGGAACTCATCTTTCGCTCATCCGGGACCACTCGGTCTTCCGGTCAGCACTTAATCTTCAATCAATCGCATTCGTCCCACTTTGCATTAGGTTCCTTAAAATCCAAACCTGCTGCAATGGACATTACTTGAACACTGATGGTTGCTGGCATCCAATACTTTCCATTATCATTACCATCTGGAGTGGGGTCTATATCCCTCACCTCTGGAACATAGCTCGCTATTAGCGAGTATCGATCATTTTCCTGCAATCCATAACAAAGAAAAGAGCACATTTAACGGTTAACCACATAGCATACGCAAGCAGAAGTATTTCCTATTGGCTCTTTAGTGTAGATGCAATGCATAATGAACGATGTAATTTAACATATACCAAATAGCATTAATATTCTTAAACGATAACACATAAACAACAGTTTATATCAGAAAATCCACTATCCTACTCTTTTTTAGTATGCCTGGACCGACTACCTGTAGTCCCACTTCACATTTCGACGACGTTCTTGTAAGGAGATCTTCTTACAGAATATGCCGGAATCGATCAGTAGAGCAAGGGCATCGCCCAACTGAGCACACCCCACGGAAGTGATTACTTCTGCACTTCTGTCAATAATCCCAAAGCCACCTTCATCCATCTCTTACTACTTCAACAAGTGACTGACCATTTCCTTAATAGTCATATCCTTCACACTTCCCCTTGCTCGGGATCCAATCGAAGGTTTACCCATACTGAGCATGTCTAGAACAGCAGCTTAGAATTTCACTGCCCGATCCAGGTAGTTCACATAATGAAGTAGCTATCTTCCTCAGGTGAACTATCCGGGATCAACCTAGTGAAACAAAGAACTGCCTCCCGAACATACCGTAATACAAGTAAAACTAAACTTACATACTCACTTACCAACCATGCTCTGATACCAAATTGTCACCACCACTCACACGCTACACGGCCCGATGGGAAGCAGACGCAGGGTCGGTGGGGCGGCGGTGAGCTAAACGGTCCATTCCTTATGCGCAGCTCCTTAAGTGGGTTTGACCTGTAACCCAAGTCCCTTCTTACTAAAATCCAAAACATACCTTTTACGATTTCTTGCACCTGCAAAACAGAATTTCATACAATAGCAGAAATACTGAGCTCCGCTCAGACCAGAAATGTCCAGAAAATAGTCTACCCTTTCACTATCGGGTAGAAGCTCTCCAAACAGATCAACAAATATACAAACAGAAAGTTTTCCACAGAACAACGCAATAACTCATTTCAATATAATTGTTTCCATAACAATCAACATGTGTTCCATAAATATAACCATTATCACATACGTACATTTAATCCCATATATACACTTTAACAGATATCTGAGTCTACATGTATGCATGCAAGCTACACCTATAGAGTCATCTTCCAAATCAGAAACACTACTCAAACCGTAGGTCAGATCTGCCAGATCCCAACATTACCAATGGCTACTGCTGCTGCTGCTGTAACATAATCAAACACAAGGTTAACCGTTAGTCCCAATAATACAAGAGTGCTCAAACCATAACTATATACCAAAAACCCTCTGGCTCCCTCTCAACTCACCCCACCCTTTCCTTTCATAACAAAAACCATAACTACCCAAGGAGCTACCTATAGCTTAAACGCACATCACAATACGACCGAGCATAATGTTTCACGATCTTCAATTTCAAGCTCCTGAAAAGTAGATTTATATAAAAGGGTGAGTTCCCGAGAGAACCTAGTAAGAGTGTAGGTAGAAATAGTCATTTTTTTCACGACATAACCTGCAATGACAACGTTAGAGTGACTACACAAATATATCATAATCACATAATGCACTTCAAATCCATAGTTCCAACCCACACACCATGACATCCCCCCTCTTGTGGATCTGCCATAGATCCACAGTCAGGAGTCTCCTACAACATACATACATCACATACGCATGGTACCAGCGAGGGCCTAGGACCCTTAACCATCGTAAATCAATCACATCAGAGGGTTCGTGGTTATAAAGACTCACTGAACCATTCTCATCGTGCTCATGAGGACGCATGGAAACCAAACCTCATCGTGCTTATGGGGATGCAGAAAAACCAAACCATCATATTAGAGGGTTGATGATCGTAATCACAGAACCAGTCCCTTCGCGCTCGTGGTGACGCACGAGAATCATACCATACCATGTCATATGCAAGGGCTCGGTGTCCGATGGACATCCAGAAACATGACATGTTGTGCCACTCAACATAGGTTCGAGGTCACAAAGACCAAGAACCGGAACACATTTCTTTCCATCATCGGGTTCGGTGGTCACAGAAACACACGGAACCGTTGTCCTATCCATTTACCTGCACATGGATACCGCTACCACGGAACCAGTCATATACCCCACCGCCGGTATAAGACTGATCTCAACCAAACAAAGAGGCACTAAGTATAGCAACTTAATACCCTTTTAGGAAGGTTGAACCCTTACCTGCAATATTAGCAGTCCAATCCTTGCCCGATCCTTTTTCCGTGTACTACCGGTAATTGTCCTTGGTAGTCTTCATTTGGTTGTTCCAGCAACCCGCCACAATACTGATCAATCACAAAGACAACGCAGAATCAATAGCCGACATTTTACTTTTACGCTTTCCGACACTTAGACAATTTCTAATTTTCTAGCCATTTCTAAAAAATGCTTCAGGATCTTATAAACGTTGTCCATTCTATGCTTAACCTTTATATGAACACAGATTCATCATTTACTAATGATTTTCAACATTAAACCTTCATTTTCACTCATTTGAATGTTTTGGACAAAATTCCCAAAATGAGAAATTCTTAGTCAATAGCTATACAATTTCATATATATGTATAACCATCATGCTTCCAGACATCCATAACTATACATTCAACTTTCCTTAACAAATCCGCTCATAACAGGCATTTTCGGTTTTAGGCCATTTTTTCAAAAACCGCCCAAACCTTATCCAAACCTTCTATAACTTCACATGCATATTAAATGAACTATTTCAAGTCCAACCATGCATTAACATTGTAATTTATCAATCATATTTCATCATTTAGCAAAATTGCCCAACGATGAACTTAGTCCAGTATTCTACAATTCACAATGATTTTCAACTTAGTCCAAGTATTAAAGTTTCTTATCAATACCATATTAACACAAAGGAATCAATTAATCACCCAAGAACGACACTTTACTTTTCCACCAATTTACGTATGGTGTTTACCTTAGCTACTAATTCTAGCAACAATTGGACACAATGCCAAGTATTAATGTTGCTCCAAATTCACCCAACAACAACAGTTTAACATCAATTCAATAATCTCTTAACAATTCGCACATTAGGGTCCAAGAACCCTAAATTCAAATTTGCCAACTTCACTCCTAAATAATGATCTAAAAGATGCTTCTAGCTCTACATTACCATTAGAACATGTCTACTACTTTATAGACACCAAGAAATCTCAGAAATACTAACCTTTGATTTTGGCCTAATTTTGAAAATCATCCAATCTGTTGTTGTTGAAGCTTGTTTCTTGTTGATTCATCATTTCCTCAATGATTCTCGCATAAATCCATCATCTCCTTGTGATTTGGGGCTCAAAATCGATATCTAGGGTGTTTGGGAATGAGCTTAGGCGAGCTCAGGGTCTGGGATGAAGATGAAGAATGATGAATTTTGGGCAAAAGCCCGTTTATATTTTGGTTCAGACATTCCAGGCGATCGCCTGTGTCTTTCCCCCGTTCACCTGCTCCGTCGCCTAGCTCGCTGTCCTTCGCACGCAAGGGGTCAGGCGATCGCCTGCCAAACGTGTCGTTCACGTGGCTGTTCGCCTGGCTCCCTGTCCACTTTGGTTTTGGGGTCAGGCGATCGCCTTCCAGCGAACTCGTTCCCCTGGCCGATCGCCTGAGCTCCTGCCAACTTTGTATTTGGGTGCCAGGCGATCGACTGCCAGGGGATTCGCTCGCCTGGCGGGTCGCCTGGACCCCTGTCCATTTCTGTTTTCATTTTCGATCCCCAGGCAATCGCCTGCCACTTGGCGTGCGTCGCCTGGAGGTTCGCATGAACACCAGAAAGCTTGTAAACCCTGTTTCTTTCCCGCACACTTCACCAAACATACTTGTTACCTTAAACCATACCATTAACATGATTCAAAACTCTAAACTTAACACCCATTCACGTACCTTAATCCTTTATCTCAAGCTACAGTGAGCTGACATACCTTGTCCTCCGGCCGTAAAACATCAAATACTTATCGCCGGACTAGGGTGGGTGTAACACATAGAATTCATTCATAAATATCTCCAATACATATCATGATTTTTCCCGGCAATTACACAAATCAAATTTCTGACCAAAATACATCATAAATTCACCAAGTGCCCGGGATGGGTGTAAAAATCTCCCCCCCTACGACTCTTGGTCCTCCAAGAGTGCTCTCAATCTATAGTACTCAACTGAGTACTGTTCCATCATATCTTGCTTCATCTCCCAAGTTGCTTCCCGATCGGAATGATGCAACCACTGAACCTTGACCATCGGAATTGACTTGTTGCGGAACCTCTGAGTATCCCTGGCTAAAAATGCTATCGGTATCTCCTGGTAGGACAAGTCTGGCTCTACCTTGATTTCTTTAACAGGAATCATTTGACTGGGGTCAAGAATACACTTCTTGAGCATGCTGACATGAAAAATGTTGTGGACCGCAGACATGCTCAGAGGTAAGGCCAATCTGTATACTACCTTGCCTATATGCTCCAAAATATCATAGGGACTGATATATCTTGGGGCCAACTTACCCCGTCTGCCGAACCAAACGGTCCCATGAATCGGTGCCACCTTCAGCCAGACCTTGTCCCTCACATCAAACTCCAGATCACGTCACCTCTTGTTAACGTATGAGGTGGTCCGATCATTTGCGGTCTTCAACCGTATCTGTATCATATGAATCTTCTTTGTTCTCTCCTCAATGACTTCGGGGCCAATCATCACCCTATCTGATGTATCTGCCCAACAGTGTAGTGTCATACACCTTTGGCCATATAAAGCCTCATACAGTGCCATGCCGATAATGGACTGATAACTGTTATTGTATGAGAAGTCCACTAACAGCAAGTGATGATCCCACTGTCCCCCAAAGTCCAACATACAGCTCCTGAGCATATCCTTGATTATCTAAATAACTCTCTTCGACTACCCATCAGTCTGATGGTGATATGTCGTGCTCAGGTGGAGTTGCGTGCCCAGAGTTTTTTGAAAGGCACCCTAGAATCTTATGATAAATCATGGATCCCTGTCAGATATGATGGAGTCTGGAACTCCATGTAGTCGTATGATCTCCCGAATATATAGCTGGGCAAGCTTCTCTAGCGATTCTATCACTCGCATCGGTAAAAAGTGTGCGCACTTGGTCAGAAGGTCGAGTATAACCAAAATAGCATCATGTTGTGATCTAGTCAGAGGTAGACCAGTCAGAAAGTCTATCATGATGTTGCCTCATTTCCTGACTGGAATGGGCAGTGTCTGCAGAGTGCTGGCTAGTCTATGATGTTCTATCTTGACCCACTGACAAGTAGCACACTTCGCCACATAGGTGGCAATATGTCTTCGCATCCCTGGTCACCAGAAGTGAGAACGAAGATCGTGGTATATCTTCTCACCTCCGGGGTGGATGCTTAGTCTACTCGAGTGCGTCTCTTCCAAAATCTCATCTCGAATTGATGATTCGTCTGGTACATATAGGCGACTCCTGAAGTACAAAAATCTCTATTTGTATTCGATGAATGGTAGCAGTGCTCCTGCCTCCTCTCCTGAGAGTTTCCTCAAGTCTGTATCTCTGATTTTTGCCTCTTGGACTGTGGCCAACCAATCGGACTGGATGGTCAAAGTATAAATCTGAGCCTGCTCCCACTGCTTCCACTGATGCCATAATACTGTCAGATCTGATTCCTCGATCTTGTCCCCAGAATCACCACCACTAATAATGCCTGTGTACTTCCGGCTCAAAGTATCTTCTACGAGGTTCCCCTTACCGGTGGTGTACTTAATAGTGCAGTCATGATCCTTCATGTCCTCGAGCCAACGTCGCTATCTCATGTTCAAATCGTTCTGTGTAAACAGATACTTCAAGCTCTTATGGTCGGTGAAAATCTGGAACTTATGGCCGAGAAGATAATGCCTCCACTGTTTCAGAGCATAAATAACCACAACCACTTCCAAGTCATGTGTCAGATAACTATGCTCATGCGGTCGCATCTGTCTTGACCCATAAGTAATCACATGTTGTCCCTGCATCAATACATAACCAAGTCCCATCTTTAACGCATCTGCGTAGATCACATATGGCTGGGTCAGGTCTGGTAGGGTTCAGAATTGGTGCGTGTGTCAACAACTATTTAAGCTCCTGAAAACTCTCCTCACACACCTCAGACCAGATAAAAGCCTGACCCTTCTTGGTCAGTTGAGTGAGCGGCACTGCCAGTATGGAGAATCCTGGTACAAATCTTTGGTAATAAACGGATAATCCCAGGAAACTCTGAATATCCTTGACTGTCCATGGCCGCCTCCATTCCTGTACTGATTTGGTCTTCTCTGGGTCCACTGAAATACCATGCTCTCCGATAATGTGGCCCA
>JBBYHH010553207.1:0-10819 GCA_038382905.1 Daphne laureola
ATAAATTATGTTGTTGGAATCAACCCTAGACTAAGTATCTTTAGAGAATGAGAGTTCTTAAAGCCTTAGTTTGGTACGTATAGGATGATCACTTATCTGAGAGGAGGGTGATTGGGCCCTGATAATCCATCTATTTGCATGATATGATGATGATAGTGAACCCCCCAAATAGGTAATAACCCCTAGAAGACGCTTTTAATTAATTGAACTCCGTTTTGGCATCTTTACTATTTTACCCCTTTCATGACTTGTTTCCCAAGGTACTGTTTCTCATCACAAAATATCTCGATTATTGTTCACACACCACCATTTCATTAATTTACAGCATCTACCATTCATACTTGAGTAGAATAGCATTGATCACTAAATTTTATCTAAAACCTCTCTCTTGGGTTCGATCCTTCTTTTGAGCCATTTGCTACGATAAGACATAGAGCGAAATTGAAATGTTATAAATATATTTGATTGCTATTGCTTGAATTCGTGTTTGATTGCAATACACTAAAAGCCTAGCGAACATAAGGTCCCTTTGCCTTTTTCTTCACAGTGGTCGAAATTAACTGCATTATTATCACAATGCCAACGATTGCAAGAAGGAATTTTCAATCGACTGTTGCAAACCGAAGTTTCAAACGCAGGTAAGGGTTTCATCAAGAACGGTTTTCTCTGCTCAGGGTTTCAGACAGAGCTCTGAGTGTGTGTGTGGGTGGTTCAGAGCATTAAATCCGGAGGAAGAAGAAACAACGATTTCGATTTTAAACCAATCCACCGTGTCAACTCCCGCAACTTTCATTTTTCCACGGTGGACTTCTATAAAAAAACATAAAAAGCTATTTTCGTAACTTCACACCTCTAACGACATCATTAACAGTAAAAGTCAAAAAATGACCACGAATGAAGAAAAGGTTAAAAAAGAGGACTTTATTGGTACAAAAAGTTAAAATAGGACTACAATGATACATGAATTAAAGTTACAGAACTACCAGTGTACTTTACCCAATAAATATATATTGAAGAGACATATGTTAATGTGATAAAGTGAATATTGCACTACATCCAAACAATATGAGTTGAAGTGGTGCAGTGGCATTGTGTGAGCCCGTCATCCATGAAATCTGAGGAGCACTCAGGCCCTACTTGGTACCAAGTAGTTTGAATTTTTGTTTTAAAATTAAAATTTTATAGATATCTAATACTCCATTCGTGAGTAAAAAGTTAAACCTTTTTTTTTGACGGTTTCATAGTATTTAATTTATGATTTTTTTTATGGATATTTAGACATTAAAAATTAAATATTTCATATGTGTATCATAATTTGAAATTTAAATATTCTAATTTTTTTTTTCTTAATTGTTTTTCATACTGTATCTTTGTTAAAATATGAGTCAAATATTGAATTTCGAAACAATAATATCAAATGGTTCAATCTTTAGCGGACAGAGGGAGCATGTATTTCTTAGAAACACATATAATTGTCACTAATTTATATAATAAGAGAACATATATTATTGTCTTCGATCTGTCTCTAAAGAGTTTTAGGCTTTTAGCAACAACAGTAAATGAGACACTTGTTATAATTGTCTCCAAAATCTTTAAAGACAAATAAATGGCATATAAAAGCACATTTTTTTTTGTCTCCATATCTCATATTTGTTGTAGTGAGACGAGCAGTAGTTTGATAAGAATAATTAAGCAAAGATAGCTTGGGAAGCATAACACCAACCGAGAATGAGTGAAGGTGGGATTCAACGAGTCGACAGTCTTCAAGAGGCATTGGACGTCGATAGTACTTGGTACAATCAATTGCGGCGTTGGCGGTTGACTCGTGAAGTCAAACTAGTGAACGATGGCCTGATGTACTGATGTGTGCTGAGAAATTCGCCTTTGTTACTAGAGAACTTGAGGGAAAGCCAAAAGGTCTCAATCCAGTTTTCACTTGCTCAGAATTTCACATCAAACTAGCTCCTCAACACCGACCGACCATCACCATCAGACTGATGAATCAACAACGGTCCACATGCTCACTGCCAAAATTCACAATCCAAGGAAGAAGATTTTGGTCTAGCTAGGAACATTATTCGAAAAAGCTCGGAAGGTGAATGGTATGATGGGTAATTAATGAAACTTCTTAAACGCGTAGCCTAAAGTGCTCTTTTCTTCTGCTTTCTGTTCTTTTTTTCAATCGTTGTTTTACGAGTATATATTTGATTTCACCAATTACATGTATTGTGGTAGAATCCAAATTCACCTTGTTGGTATTTACTGTAGAATAATAAGTGAGAAGGGCTGAGGAGGTAGTATTTGTGAACCCCTTTAATAGATTTTTAGGATGTGATGGCTACCAATAGTTGTTGGGTTTGAGTTTGAGTACCATACTTGAAAGTATGCAATTTTATAGGCTAATTGGCATTTTCCATAAAAGTAAGTGACTTTGTTAGGAGTTTTACCATGGTTTTGTAAAAACTCAATTTGATAAAATCGGATTTCAAGGTAGCGACAAACAAGGCATTAATCATTTTGCTAAAACCGCTGAGTGTGGGACAAAAAATTACCAAAACGGCTGTGCCATTTACTTCTCTTGTCTTTATCCTTCCAAAGGCAGGCTTCGTTTTCTCCGTCCCCGCCCGGAGCCACGCTTCTTTTCCCTGCTTAGTGGAAGAATCGATGAAAGGAGTAGTTACATCGTCTCACTTTCAGTTTTCTCTAATGGGTAGCATGACCAACCATGGTTGTGACGACTGGTTTATTCTACAAGGAAAGGGTCGTTCAAACCAGGTGGCGAGATTTGGCGCCGCCGCACTGAAAGAGTTGTTCTCTGCCCGGCCGAGTTTTCTGCTCTAAAGGTTCTATTCTTGAGACGATCTACTTTTTGAGCTTCTCTTGTTATTACATCTATGACTTGTTTTTCCCTTCGTCATTGTTTCCTGATCCTTTATTTAATTCCTTGAGAATCTGTTGAGATTCAGTTGTTTGGTAGTTTCTTCCAAATTTTGAAATAATTGAGAGAGAACTTCGTGTTCTGTAGCTCCTGTGAACGAGAAGCCACCCATTACCTCATCTAGTTGTATTTATATTACTTTTGGAATTTTAGTACTTCGTATTAAAGAGGGTAAATAAATTAATAAAAAAAGAAGAGGGTAAAGATGAACCGATTTGTTCCATATATGAAGATCCAGACTGTTTCTCTGCTTGTCTTTTCCTGAGTCATGCATTAGGGACTGATATTTGTTTCTTGGTTGTTCTTCAAGTTATAGGGGGTAGAGCATTTAGACATGATGTTCGTCAACAACCAACTGATGCGAACTTGTGTTTTAGAATGAGAGGTGGGTTAGGAATATTTTTCGACAAACCTCTAACGCGTGGCTTGGATTTTTTATTCAAGCAATCTTTTCCGATCTTGGACCTACATGTATGTAGATTTTTATGCCATTTTCTGTCTTATTATTTGCAAAGTGTCATAAGTTCTCCATTGCGGAAACTCAATAGTTCTTTCAATTCTGTCAAAGAAACACATAGTGACTTACCTGATGCTGTGCAGGAACGAAGGTTGGTTGAAGTCCACAAGTTTGGACGGTGGGCACTGACACTACGTTGATGCACTTAATTTACAGGAAAACTTGGTTTCTGATAGGAAGGATGATATAATTCTGGACACACTTTGTCACTACAACATCCGCCAACCTATTGACCCCAATTTGTTGGTTTTCTCCAAGTGAATTGAAAACAGTAGGAGTAGAACCGAAAGGAGAGCAGATATCACATGGAAGAGGATTGTTTCTCTATCGTCAGATGATGGAAAGCTTGAAGAAGGTGTGCACAGTAAAATTACAAAATCAACGTCAGAGTATGTACTACACTTTGTTTTGCTTTCATTGAGTGCAAGCAGTCCGAACATTGATTTCATGTTGCTTTAAATTGGTCTAAAGATCTTTCCTCTTTGTATATTGTTCTAGCTAGCTGAAGTAACTAACTGTAAACACTATCATCCTGGTGTCATGTTTTGCTTCTTCCTAGTCAAGGGACCCATTTTCAGTTTCTAAAATGAGGTTGCTCCAATACTTTTTTTAATGGGCAATTGATGGGTATGCTAGTTGCAAAATCTTAGAATTTAGTAGGAAGCATAGAAAAGCCTGGTGTATGACTGATAAAATGTTCTTGACCCAGTCATTTTTTGTTCAATATTTAGGGATTATTGCTTGCTAAATGGGATTAGATTCATAAGATTTAACAAAACCGATGTTTGTATACATAATTATCTGGCTACAACCTAGCTTGAGCTTAAAACAAGAGTGTCTAAATACTTATGGAATATATACTCTGGTTTCCTACATATATGAAAGCAAAAGTATTGTTAATGGGTGATTTGAATGAAAACATTGGGAAAATAGAGAATATTCTTCTGATGAAATCAATTAAATTTCTTTCCCCTTCTCTCAAACTAAGTACATTATTTACTCCCTCCGTCCCTAAATTTTTAAAACATCTTACTTTTGATGTCCATTTGATTTCAATTTATCTATGTTATACTTTTTTGGAAAGAATTTCTAAAAAATATGTTCATAATGTAAACACATCAAATTACCATTTATATACAAGAAAATTGAATTTATACTTCAGAATGATAGGAAAATAAAATCAAGGATTAAATGCTGAAAATGAAACGTTTTAAAAATTTAGGGACAAAGGGAGTATTTCTTGTACTGTTGAATTTGGGGAAGGTAGGATTTTCATCCGAATTTAGTTGTGTTTATGAATTAGAATCTTACAGTTAATGACAGTTATTGATTTTGTATCCCATATGAGTGATTCTTCACTCTCATAAACAAGAGAGGAAAAGGGAAGGGGTTGCAATAATTCATATGAGTTTGTGTTTTGTTTTTTTTTAGAACCGCTGAAAGTCAAGAGAAATTTCACTCTGATTCCTTATTACAAGGTTCGTTGTTTCAGAATTTCAGAAAAGATATTCAACTAAGTAAAGGGATAAATTAAGTAATTTGGTTCATGCGAATTGTGCAAAGTTCATGTAAATTATTTTTGTAATTTTCCTTATTGAGCTTATTAGCTAATAAAATGGCATGTCACAGAAGTGGGATCAATATCCCAATTCAGTCCTAAGTTTGAAAAAAAACTCAAGGATTAGATTGTTGGGTAATCTAGAGAAATCACGCTCCCAACGCTGATATCCCTAAGAGAATGCTGTAAGCATATAGCGTTCAGCATCCAGTGATTCTCAATCAGCTTCTCTGTACGGAAACCAAATGAGGGAAAAACCCTATTCAGTGCATTTGGTAGCGTTTCAAAGAGAGAATGCAGTTTTCAAACGGCCCCTGTAACATTATTAAAAAAGGTGGTTAGACATAGATTGATAGGTTATAGTTCAGTGCAAAAAATCTACTCCCTCCGTCCCTAAATAAATAGTGCATATTTCTTTTAGGATGTCCCTAAAAAATTGGTGCATTTCCTTTTGTAGAAAATTTGACCCATATGTTTTACTTAAAATACCCCTAACATCCAATACTTTAATCCTCTAATTACTTATCCTCTAACAGTCAACCATGTGTTGAACTATGGGGTGTTTTTGACCAAATTTTTTCTTCCGTTCATTTCTTAATTTAAGTGTTAAAAGAAATGTACCATTTAGAGCATCTACAACAATGCTAGCTAAATTTAAGTTAAATTAAAGCCAAAATGACAAAAAAAAATTATATTGGTTAGTGAGTTTAACATTGTTATTACAACAATGCTAGCTATTATAGTCAATGACATTTATTATTGATTTGAAATCAACCATATTTAGCTATTTGGCTAGTGTGATAGCTAGTATTGTTGGATAAAAGGTTTATCTACTTTTCCTATTTTTATTAGTTATATTTGACTTAGGAGTGTGATAGCTAACATTGTTGTAGATGCTCTTATTGGGGACGGAGGGAGTATTAAGGTTAATTATATGTAGGTACACCTGTAGAGGGATTTGAGGATGGGGATATTTGTAAGATCAAGAATTTTGTTAGACGGTTTAAGGGAAAGTAGGATTTGTATCCAAAGTTAGCTGTGTCTATCTAATAGAATCTTACAGTTAATGGCTCTTACTGATTTTGTATACAATGCGAGTGATTGTTCACTCACTCTAATAAACGAGAGGAAAAAGGGATGAGGTTCAGTAACACAGTCTCTTGTAATAGCACATACGAGTTTAGTGTTCTATAGAATTTGACGATTGCTGAAAGTAATGAGAAATATCATTTTCAATTCTTCATCATAAGGTTTGTTGTTTCAGAATGTTAGAAAGATATTCAACTAAGTCAATCGGTAATTTACGCAATTAGTCCCCTAACCATGCGATTTTTTTTAGAATGTATGAACAAGCTTTGTATCCACTGATACGGGTCAATAGTCGTAGAGTTATTTCATTGTTGTTTTGTTAGGGCACTTGATCAGATAAGAACATGCATGTGCAACACAATAAGTAGTGCCTCTGTTTTAATGATGCCATGAATACTTCAGAAATTCCCGGGGTAAATGACCTGAGTTGTGAATAGATACAATGTGTTTTGGGAAGATTATAGATAAAGAAGCCCTGATTATTAGATACCAGTGTTTCACAGCCCTTTTATTATTCATCGTATATGCTATAAGTATCCTTGTTTATTTTATTTGCCTTTTGTTATTTCAGTTTTCCGGTCAAATTTATGCACTTCCTCTCTATTTGCTTTGGTTTTTTTAACATCATAAACTTTGTCACTTGTTAAGACTTAAATACATGTCTTGGTCAACTTCCATTAATGTGCATAATTAATGTAGTCTCTGGTTGGAGCTTCCGACAACCGAATAAAGTCAAATCTTTTATAGACTAATTGTGATGGGAAAAAGGTATTTAAAATAGAATCTGATACAGATGGACCTGTAAAAGTTAATTTATAAACACCCTTTTTTACTAGAGATATCGGTCTTTCTTGAACTTTGATTATTGAAGATCACATAATACTGTCATCTAGCCCTGCTTTTTCTCCTTTTTTCTCACAAGGGCTACTAAATTTCGTGAGATTTCTGTTACATATCCCAGGTTAAGGTGTCACCCAGCATCATATTACACACCGAAGTTGGATGACCCTTTCTTGGTAGAAAAAATCAGTCGTCGCATGGGTTGGTCTTGCTATCCATTCAGGAAACTGGAAGTGAAATTCTTAAAGATGACACGTGAAAGAGCTTGCAGCTGAAGATCTCGAAAGAAGTTAAGAAGTTTTTTTGGACATGATGACTCAGATCACATAACACCATTAGAGGAGGCATCCAATGATGTAACTACTCCTTTTATTGTTCACTTCTTCTCTTCCCTCGTTTCTTTGATTTGTATAATTTGGTAGATTGCTCAAGGTTTGCTTCATGTTGGTCTCAATTCTTAAATTTTAGGTCTTTCTACTCAAACCCTTATCAGTTTCAGTTATATTAGTTTTATTTCATTTAGAGACTTATCTGACCTGAGTTTTTAATTACAGACATCTGAAGGACACGCTCCAGTGGAAGATAACAGAGGCGGTGAATTAGATACGACTATCCAGATAAGAGTTATTTTACCTTGTATTTATTTATTTATTATTTCGCTTTTCTGGTTATCTGCTCTAAATGTACAATTAATATTTGGATGAGTAATGATCTGATTAAATGTTGTGGGATCCTCAAATCTCTCATGATTTTGTAACTTGTAATGGATGACAGATATATTTCCAACCTTTTCATTGGTGCTGTATGCAACAGATATCCGGATTCTCCAAATTCATGCAGTTAATTTTGCGCAAATTTTGTGCGCTGTCTTTTCTAAAGAAGGTAATTGTATCAATAGCATGTTCAGTCCAACTTTATAAGCTATTTTTTCAAAAGACTTAGAATAATGTTTCTGGTGTATAAAAAAAAGGGATGGTTGAAGGAAGAGAAAAAAAAAACTGTTGATGAAGATTGAGCTGTTGAGTAAGTTGTCATTCTTTATGTTGATAAAAGCTAAATTGCTATATATTTTTTTAAGAAATCGAGTAAATTCCCATCAGAATAGCTATCCAACAATGTTTTGAGGGGTAATAACTTTTGCTCTAAACAGTTCAAATTTGTTGTCCTTGGACTGCACAAGTAAAAGATAGTGTAAGCTTAATGGGAATTTTATAGATATATAAGGAACAATGTAACATGGAAACTGAAAATTTTCATACTTCTGTTTTTTCATATTCTCTTCTTTGGACACTAATACTTCATCAATTTGAGATTAGTTGTGAGATCCCGCTTCGAGGGAGAACCTATATGAACGTGTTTCAAACTCTTGTGTAATTTCTCGCATTTCTGTTTTCAACCTCTTTCGTTTGTATCATCAAACTGTTTCTGGTCTTGTGCAATGTGTTTTCTGTCTCCTACATCTTTTCTTTTACTAGTTTTTTTTTTTTTTTTTTTTTCTATTTTTTTTTTGGGTTTGATTGCATTTCTTGCGTGTTAAGGTGGGTTAGGAATATTTTTCGACAAACCACAAACACGTGGCTTGCGTTTCTAATTCAAGCAATGCATTCTGATCTTGGACCTTCATGTATGTAGATTTTTATGCCATTTTCTATCATATTATTTTCGAAGTGTCCTAAGTTCTCCCTTGTGGAAACTCAATGATTCTTCCAATTCTGTCGAAAAAACACAAAGTGATTCATGTCATGCTGTGCAGGAATGAAGGTTGATTGAAGTCGAAAAGTGTGGACGATGGGCACCGTCAACTACAGGATGCACTTAATTTACAAGAAAAGTTGGTTTCCGAAAGGAAGACTGATAAAATTCAGGATACACTTTGTTGCTACAACATCTGCCAACCTATACACTTGGAGCTGACCCTAATATGTTGGCTTCACCAAATGAATTGAAAACGATAGGAGCAGAACTTCACAATACCGAAAGGGGAGGAGATATCACATTGAGGAGGAATGTTTCTCTATCGTCTGCTGATGGAAAGCTTGAAGCAGGTGTGTGCAGTAAAGATTATAAAATGAACGTCAGAGTATGTACCACACTTTGTTTTGCTTTCATTGAGTGCAAGCAGTCGGAAACCTGATTTCATGTTGCTTTGAATTGGTCTAAAGATCTTACCTCTTTGTATATTGTTCCAGCTAGCTGAAGTAACTAACTGTAAACACTATCATCCTGGTGTCATGTTTTGCTTAGTTAAGGGACCCGTATATTTTCAGTTTCTTAAATGAGGTTACCCCAATAAATTTGTTGTTTAAAGTTCAATTAATGGGTATGCTAGATTGCAGAATCTTAGAATTTAGTAGGAAGCATAGAAAAGCCTAGTATATGACTGAGAAAATGTTTTTGATCAGTAGTTGTTTGCTCAATATTTAGGGAATATTGCTTGCTACATGGAATAAGATTCTTAAGATCTAACAAAACTGATGTTTGTAGACATGACAATCTGGCTATAATCTAGCTTGAGCTGAAAACAAGAGTGCCTAACTACGTATGGAATATAAGAAACTATACCTCTGGTTCCTACGTATGTATATGAAAGCAAAAGTATTGTTAATGGGTGATTTGAATGAAAACATTGGGAAAATCCTAGTCATGTTAGACAATATTTTTCTGATGAAATCAGTCAAATTTCTTTGCCCTTCAATTTCAAATGTTCAAACTAAGTAAATTGGAGTAGTTTATTTCTTGTACTGTTATCCATGGAGGGTAAAAGATGACGAATTTTGGTATAGGATTTAACAGAAACTAGGATTTTCATCCAAATTTAGTCGTGTCTATGAATTACAATCTTACAGTTAATGACAGTTATTGATCTTGTATCCCATATGAGTGGTTCTCCACTCTAATAAACAAGAGGAAAGGGGAAGGGGATTTAGTAACAAAAGGACCGCTGAAAATACTACCATTCTTGATTCATTATTATAAGGTTGTTTCAGAATTTTAGAAAAGATAAAAAACTAGGTTTTTTTTTTTTTTTTTTTTGATAGAGGCGTTAGGTACATGTAGTGCCCCTAAGCTTCTCAAGACTGCGAGTATCTATCCTATTCTTTTAGTCTAGGTCTGGTTAGGGGTCTTAATTAGACGGGTCAAGTCGGGTTCAGGTCGGGTTATTCAGATTTCGAGTTGAGTTCGGGTTCGGATCATTCGGGTTTCGGGTCATTTTGGGTTGAGTTGATTTCGGGTTCAGGTTATTAGGGTTGCCATCGGGTTAAATTTATTTCGAGTCAGGTCGGATTCAGGTTCAGGTCTTTCGGGTTGTTTCAGTCTCGGGTTCAGGTCAGGTTTCTTCGGGTATAAGTTTAGATTTCTCCGGGTCCAAGATCGGGTTTTTTCGGGTCAAATTTTGAGTTTCTTCGGGTCCAAATTCGGGTTTCTACGAGTTTAAATTCGAGTTCCGTCGATCCAAATTCGAATGGCTGCAATTTTCAAATTAAACTTTTAGTATTTATATTTATATTCTTTTAAGCATATAATTTTTTTATTAAAAATAATACTACGTATTTTATATTCATATATACAATAATGATATACTAAGAAAATTATTCACATTTTCCTCTCCCGTTTTTCTTGGAGTTCAAAATAAATCTATTTCGCGGAGTTGTTCTAATAAAATTGTAGAGAAATTAGACATTATTCCAACAAAATTAGAAATTGAATATTTCTCCAACAATTTTGAAAATTGGACATTCTTCCAATAAAATTGGAGATTAGTTCCTCCAACAAAATTGAAAATTGGACATTGATCCAATAAAATTGGAGATTGCACATTGTTCCAAAAGATTAGAAATATTGTCAATTTGTAATACAATAATTTTGGAAATTTGAC
>JBBYHH010553318.1:0-29492 GCA_038382905.1 Daphne laureola
TTACAGTCTGCTGTGTCAAATCAAGAATAGGAGAGTTAGGACATAAAAGGGGAACACAAAAAAAAAAAAAAAAAAAAAAAATTTAGAGTAAAACAATAACATAAAGAAAAGAAAATGCTTACATTTTAAAACATTTTGGTCTAAGGTGTAAAGAATATAAAAATATAGGATACCAAAAGATTTTTCCCTAAAAAAGTACTATTAAAATAAAACGACAAAAAGGAAATGTACTGTTCATAAGGAATAGGACAAATGCTCCACAAATGTTATATAGAGTAATGTGGAAGATGCACAAAAGATTAGGAGTTATTTATTCTTCGACTGTGTCTTCTCTCCTGCTGTAAGAGCGGGAGTGCTTATAATCATGAATATCTATGTGTTGTATAGCCAACTCGAATTGGACAGCAATATGAGTTTGTTTGCGGGGAAACAGAAGGGAATAAAAATACAACTGCCGTCAGAAACATACTGGGAAAAAGTTAGTACTATGAAATATGGGTTTAAAAGAATCTGAGGTTGTAAGGAGGAAAAACTGCAGTAAGACCTGGAAGTGTTGCATTGCACATTTCTCAAGACCTGGAAGGGTTTCTCTTAATTACTCTGCTTTAATCTTTCTCATTTCCAGTATTGTTGCTTGTGTCCGGCCTGTCTTCTCTCATGAGTCAGTGTAAGTGCTGACCTGTGCTTTGTAAGTGCAACTGGGAATTTTGATGACAATATGCTGTTAGAGCAATGTCCCTTTCCTTTTTGCAGAAAACAAGCAAAGCTTTGTGGCAAAGAGCTCTTTTCTTTTTCCTAGAGGGAGGAATCTTGAGTGGTTTGGGCATGTACGAAGAAGACCATTAAATCGGTCAGTGGGTAAAACAGATGGGTTAGATTGGGGGTGGGGGGTGGTTAAAACGAGGCAAGGGAAGAACTAAACTTACATGGGTAAGTCCAGTTAAGAGGGAACTTAGGCTACTAGAAATTATGGAGGAGCTCGTTAAAATGGAGATGCAGGATTCAAGGAGCCGACTCAATGAATTGGGATTGAGGCTCGGTTGATTGATTGCAGGATTAGCATTTGAGCATGTGTTTGTTTTCGTGCATTCTAATTTCTAAGCCATTGTAAATGTAATACTCCGTATAACATAAATCAGGGCTCCCTACGGATAAGTATTCCTAGGAAGATGCAAACTGCAAAGGACACTTTAAAGCAGAACTATGAAACATCATTAAAAGAGGTAAAGAATGGCTAAAGAACAAAACCATTGTGAAAAGAGGAACCTTTTTTACCTAAACATGTTTTGTGTTTTATACGTTGATAAATGTTTGTGGCGGGACGGAGTTGTCTGACCTATAGGCCTGCTTTTTCCAAGTTTCCCAACGCAAACATCCATATCTACCTAGAGAAGAAGTTGATAAGAAATTCTTTGAGCAAAAGAAATGTGTCTTAGGCTTTGTTCTTTCCAAACTTAATAATAGGAACGTTTTCAAGTTTTACACTTCCATCCACTTTTGCCTCTCTACTTTTCTCCACTTTCTCTTTCCTGATACATCTAATACCACGTTGTCTACCCCTCAAAAGAACACAACCTTAATCTCTGAAATGGGTCTCGAATCTACAAAGGGGAAAACAATGAATTTAAGCAAAAACTCCAATTCTCTAACATTCAGTGTGTCATTTATCTTCATTGAGGTTGGAATTGCATTCAAACTACATAGAGGGTGGCAATAATGAACAAACACAAACAGATCAGTTCAGATGCAAACCTAGTGTACCCTAGTTAAGCTGAAACTGAAAGAAACCTCTTATTTATGAGGAAATTTTACTAGATCAATTTTAATCAAACCTAATTACATCCACAAGTTTCACAATGGATAATGATTGACAGCCTGGAAACTTCACTGGCTTCCCTAACATCTTGAAGGATACAACTATTCACAATTTTAATCTGATATTCACATTTCATTATTTAAAAGGATGAAATCTTGAGATCTTAGAAGATTTGCAATAGAGCAACTAGCCAAAGATCACCTTTCCTAGTACAGGTAATATTATGTTTCCACTGATATCCAGATAAAAGGAGGTCCAGTTTCAGGACAGTCAGCAGTGAAAATTTTAACTGTTTACTTACTTATTTTTCCTTGACTGAGAACATCTGTTTATTTGCTTACTTATTTTTCCTTTGGGGAAGACATTGAAACCTTTTCTGTAAATCATTTGATCAAAAACTCTATAGAAAACATCACCAACAACAAACTGAAGCTATTGTTGGAAAAGATCAGGCAACCTTACAGTGTCAACAGAGATTCAAATGATAGATTCAGAAGATATTCATGCCTAAACTTTTCAGAGAAACTAGTAAAGGTACAAGGATATAACATCCTAGTCATACAGCTTATAATTGTCGATAAAAGCATAAAAAAAGTACAATAGCTTGATACCTCTCATAATCACCCTAGAGAGTGTCTTGAAAGTAAACAAGTGGCAGAAGAGTGTGTCCCTAAGAGGAAATTATATGATAGTATCGGTGAACTACAATCAAATGCAAAAAATTTAAGTGGTACACACTACGCAGCGACACTTCAAGTAGGTTATCAAAGAAAGTAATTTTCTCATCCCAGAGAAACATGTATGGAAGTATAAGTAATCCAAAGAATAAATTTTAATGGTCTGAATGGCAACATCAGCAGACAGCAGATATGTCATGGATTACATTGCCTGATTTAAGGAGTTCTACACCGAAAGTATGATAAAACATCCCATTTGTTAGAGTGAGATAATTCAGCAGAGTAAATGCACCAAAAGCTAACCGAATGTTGGGAGTTGGGAAACAGTTCGCAAGTCGGGAAAGACTGTATCTCACCTCGAATGGTGTCATCAGTTCTAAAGGCTTCTCCCAGCATGATTGTTTTGTTTTCTTATTGTAATAGTACCTGTGAAGAAGTTCGGTAGTATTTATTTACCATACTGCCAACCAAAGCACAAGTTGCAGATCCATTCTTGGCAACAGATAATCATATAGGCAAAGCACCTCCATCCTTTATATGGAAACTAACACATATACCACTTATCGACTTAACTTAAGTAATATGATCCATCATCTCATATCAGCACTAAACCTTGGAGTTTTAAAGGTCATAAGACTATATAGTTGTTAAAACAGATACAGATAAATCCAAATCGAATCCAATTACTACCCTGGTAGCTGATGCAGACAGCTGACAAGTCACCCAAATGTAAATGCACGGCCCTGTCTTATATGCATCTCCCATAAGTGAACAAACAGATAAGGAAAGTGTTTCATTAACGGCAACAGAAACTGCTAACAAGTCTGGAAATTGGAATTTCTAGATGCTTAGTATCAGCACCTCCCAGTACTGAAGACCACTAATTAAAGATAACTCTAATTTACTAACACACATCCAGTTGTAAAAATGTTTCTTTATGTTGTATCAGTAATTCAGTATTGCAGCTTGAACAGACGAAACATTCTGGTTAACCATTGTTTCTTTGAAAATCTTTAAGCAGAAGCTGCCAAGAGAGCATTGTTAAAGCATCCAACCCAAAACCAATTGGCAATAGGTGGAGAGGCCTCATCATATTATATAGCAATGGTTAACCCCTTATGTTGACTATGTGGGATATTCCACTTTAACAAAAAATTCTTGAACGAGATATTAATTCAGCTAAGACTACAAACCAGACTTACGTCCAGGGCATAGTAAAGAATATGTGGATCGGTACTTTTAGTGCCTCTGCAACATGTGTATGCCCTAAGGAAATGGAAACACATATTTACATAAATGTCAGTGATCATTGATCAAATAGAAGACAAAAAAAATGTATATCATTTAGTAAGAAGTCAAAAGCATACTAATAAATACAATAATAAAACAGCAGGAAATTTTTCATAAGTTTCCAAAGAACAAGCAATTTGGTTCAAGCAACAAAACAAATTAGAGACAAGAATTCAAAACTCCAAACGATATGCCACGAACAAATGCCATTCCATAAAACATAGAGTAACAATAAGAACTAACCATATGCAGGAGGATTTGCCATGATTGCATCTGCCTTGAAAGGGATACCAGAATCCGGATCAGGTTCTTTACAAGCTGGAAGCAATGAGTGTATAATCTCCTTCATCTGATTTCTTTGAACAGGTATCTCAGAAGGGCCTGATGGTAAGAAGCCTTTATTTTTTACCATATCTGTACAAGTGTTGCCGAGAAAGGGGAATCAATAATCAATTGTGGCATTCATGACCAGTGTCAGGATTAATAAAAGTCATCCAGTTTCACTAATCCAAGAACAAAACATGACAAATGAGAAGAGATAATTCTGTCCTGAGAGGGAGGAAAAAAAAAAGAAAAAAAAAGTTACACCAACGTTGATGTTAATTAATAAGAGTACGCTTCACTAAAAAATAACCCTGTAATCCTTCTCAGCACGAGATAAAAGCAAGCACTAAAACCTCCAAGAAAAGAAAAAGTGGGTGCAGAAATAAGCAAACCGAGCAAGGTGTTTAATGATTCGATGAACATAAAAGATAAAAGACGGGCAGAACAATGGAGCAAAAATATAAGATAAATGACGATGCATTTGGTACTTACAACCAGCAAGAATCTTTGGGTCTCCACCTAATGGATAGAACTCCAACCCAGCAGTCAAGACGAACTCCTTGAAATTTGAATGAGTAGCCAATCTAACACGATGACCATAGTCCTTTATGTAACACAAGCAAAACCTCAAATTTGCGAAGATCCAATCAGGTAATCAACAGGTAACATAACCAGAATTTCGACCAAGCACTTTCTGTAAGTAGATACTTAGAACTAAGAACTTAATCTACAGGGCAAAAAACCCACCCAGAGAGCACCCTTCAAAAAATATGCTCCGTCCGTACTTCACAGATTGCACCATTTATTTTAGTTGTTTTACAGTATTTAATCTATGATTTTTTTTTCATGAACTTTTGGACATCTAAAGTTAAATATTTTTTATGTATCATAATTTGCAATATACTTTTTTTCTAAATATATTTTTTTGGAGTTTTTTGCACTATTTATCTTTGTAAATATTTGAGTTCATGCCCTCCAAAGGTGCTAGCTGGGCTTGGTGTTTATTCCCGGTTCTGTTGGAATTTAGGCTCTTTGGCTAAGAAAATCTGGCGGCCATTTTTTGATAAGGACAGGTTACGGATCCAGTGGATTCATGCATTTTACATCAAAGGGGCTGATTTTCGGGCCTTGCCTATGAATACAAAAGGCTCGGTGGTATGGTAGAAGCTTTAAAAGGCAAGGTTAGTGTTTAAGGACTTTACTACCTCTCCTGCTCAGGTTGATAACTTTTCTATGAGACTTGCTTACCTGCATTGTCTTGAGCATTCTGACACTGCTGGATGGAAACGTTTGGTTTTCCTTCATATTGTGGCTGGCTATCCTTAATAGATTAGCCACTATGACCAGAGTACAGTATTGGGATGCTGCTGTTGATATTGCATGTCAATTCTGTGATGCTGGTTATGATGATAGGGATCACTTGTTTTTTGAGTGCCATCTTCCTAGAAGAGTCCTTCTTCCTGTGTTTGCTGCTTGCAAGCTTCAAGTCTGGCCATGGGATCGGTCTAGAATCTGGAGGTGGTTGACGAAGGTAGCTAGAGGGAAAGGTTTGAAGGCCCAGGTCAGAAGATGCACGTTTGCTGCTGCTGCTGTGTATCAGATTTGGTTGGAGAGGAATGCTAGACTCTACAAGAAGCAACACCGGGACTGCCATGGTTTGATTGAGCTCATCCTAAATTCTGTGGAGGTTAGGTGTAGTATTTCTGTTGATGTCTTGTTTGTGATTCTTTGTATAGCTCTGATTTTGCTGTGGCACAGGGAGTATAGCTTTACTTTGGTTTTGAGTCAGGTTTTGGCCATTTCTTTATGTATAGGCGCCTGACTTGTCTTCTGTAAGTGACGTCAGGCTTATAATCAATAGAATATACGGGGGGGTGACCGATGCCCTCCCTTAAAAATAAAAATAAATATTTGAATTAAACATTGAACTTTAAAACATGAAAGTCAAATGGTGCAATTATTTGAGTACGGAGGGAGTATTTCTTAAATCATCTTAATGGCTATTTTTATCAAACCTATATTGCCTGCAAATGACTGAACAATAAGCAAGCCGCAAAAAAAAAAAAAATACAAAAAAATACAAATCAGCTTTAATTGTAGAAGGCTCTCAATGATGATGATGACTGTATATAGGAGTAGAAGGCTAGAAAACGTTATTGACCATTCATAAATACTTATTCCATTACTAAGTTTGTGTATATCCTTTCAATAGGTTATAGTTTTTCAGAAAGAATGAACTCAAGATGAGCTACCAGTTGAAAGGTCAATTACTGGATTTGAACTAACAAAACAGAAAAAAGGAAAATGAAGTAAAAGCCACAAATAAAAATACAGGGTTTGAACTTTTATGTTTCTCAGTTTACTTATTAGATGTGCTGGAAGTAGAACATAAGACAAACAACACAAATATTTCTGAATTTTAGTTTTCTACCATTCTGACTAGTATTCTAGCAGATGAAATGCTTCCTAACCTGAAGCTTTTTTCCAATAGCAATAAATGGTTGAACATCTCCACGAGTGCCAACTATAAGCATTACTATTTGCATTGGTGGCCTGTATGGCAAGTCTGAATCAGTCTGCTCATCCTCAGCAACCTCCATGCGGATAGTACTTGATCCACCATCCAGTACTTGAGGCTCAACATCCAGTGGAACCTCAAACTCTACAGTGCCGTCATGTTTCACGGTTGCTATTCTGTTCAGCAATTGAAGCTGCACATTCTAGAAAATTAATAAAGTAACATGGTATGGGAGTACAAAATAACAATACAAACACCTATGTCACTTACCACACAGAACAGTAAGAGCAGACAATTGACAATTTAACAGCCATTTGGTTGTTAGTTATCCTTATACTATCAAAGGCACTAGTATTGCTTATTATTGTTGTCAAAGGTACTAGAGACTATTAATTTCAGGTCAGTGCAGTGTTGGATATAACGTTGGTCAAAGGAATTCTAGTCCAAAGTTGGAAGGCAAGTCTTCAGGGAGTTCTGGCTTAATTGTCTGAGAGTAAGGATCACTAGACAAAAACGCAACCAGTTCAGCAGAGTTACACCCCACTTTTCTTTCTTTCTCAAAGCTCTTATTACATCGCGACAATGAAGTTAACCATTGGATTACAAGAAACATGGCTTGCATCCCATGTCTAAGCTCTTGTATATAGACCCCTTAATGTCCCCTACAGGAAAATTGAGATCTTGGATCTTAAAGGACATTCTGCACGACTACGAGTCCATGACATTGATCAGAATGCTGCAGTGTCATTACCCCATTCCTCCTCCTGCCTGCTGCAGAATTCTAATGGATTGCTCACGCTTCCTCCCTCTGACTTCCATCACCTAATGTGTGCAAAATTTGCTCTACTTATAACGCACAAATCCCACTTCCAACTGTATATGCCGTTTCAATAGGAGAAATTCTTTAAATTTATCTTAATCTAGGAGGGTAGTACTATTATGGCTAGCTGTTGCACCAGTGCCAGCTTTGCAGTCTACAAAAGCATTATTATAGATACAATCAATTCCGAAAGATAATTGATCAACCACTTTAAAACTTTTCTCCTATAAATAGTTTGGGCATCCTTATATAACACTTCAAGTCACGTTACTACTGTCAACTCTACTCTTAAAAAAATATCATAAAAACTACAAAAAGAACGTGTTAAATATACAAGACTCTTCTCTAGCTAGCTGAGATAATTCAGTGTGGCTGCTAAGAAAAAGTGCAGATCCATAAACTTTAATTTCAAATTTTAGTAGATTAAAATAACTAGCCATCATTGATTAGTACTCTCTATGCTATATTCAGTTTTAAGATGACAAACTAGAAAACAATGCTGTTACAACACAATAATAGAGCCACATGCAAGCTATTAAGATATGGTACAGGTAGACACTACCTTTTGGTGAACAGGAATTTTATTATCGAAAATTTTGGCTGCCTCTTCAGCAAGTATAGTATGATGCCTCTGCCTCTCAGTTTTTGATTTTTCCAACTTAGGCCGGTATGACGCGGACTTTTCAAAACTTGATACATTTTTGGGCAAACTATTTACTTTGGTGTAACTTCTTGGAGTGGAGACTGAAACAAAGGCCAAGAGCATGTTAGTTCAAGCAGTGCACTGCAAACCACCTGACAGAACTACAAAGGTAGAATAAGATTTCCACACTATAAACAATGTACATAGCTTGTTCCTACACCAGATTGTTGAAATAGAAGAGATTATCATCCTCTATTGCCCAAATTAAAAATAATTATCATGCTTGCAACGCCATACTGTCTAGACTTCTGTATTCATTTAATAAGTTGGCACACTTAACGGTACCAGCATGTATGAACTCCTCACACAGAGTTCCAATTTCTCCATTCAAGCATATTCATATTCAATGAATGACCCTCTTGCACGTAAATTCCCTCCAAGAAAACCCGCTCCAGGATTTAGGAGCTAAACTCTCCACTTTAAGGCTTAGGAAACCTCTTCTATCCCTAAAATACTAACAGAATAACGAAAACGAAGGAAGTCAATTGCAGGTGTAAAGACCAGAATCGACTCATACTAAACCAAGCTAAACTCAAAGCATTCAAGAAAGTCCCCATCCCGCGTTCTCTAAAGTCCGTTAGCAAATCACTACAACCAATACATATAAATTCAGCTGACCTGACGATTCAGCGCAATCCTCGCTGAGCGAACCCGGGTTAACAGCGGCGGTAACTTTACCAGGCGTTATGGGTTTCCCTAGTTCCTCTTCCTCCTTATCCACGCCGCTCCCCTTCTCGATTTTTTCCGGAACTTCGCTGCGAAGTGGAGCAGGAGCAGCAGAAGAGGGGTTCCCGCCGTTCTGTGATGGTGCCGCCGTTCTCCGGAACTCTCCGGACCGTACTCCTTCCTCAGCATCGACGGCGGTTTCCTGCTCCATTCTCTCCGGTACTTCTCTGGAAGCGGAAGCAGCAGAAGAAGTTGAGTTTGAATTCGTGCCGTTCTCCGATGGTGCCGAATCCAGCGAGCTAACTCGGCCGGCGTTGTTGCCCTCTCCCAACTGTCCTCGCTCCTCGGCGTCAACGGAAATCCCCTGCTGGGTTATTCTCACAGGAATTTCCGTTGAAGCAGAAGAGGAGTTGCTGCTACTCTCCGTCGCCGGAGAATCCAGATCTACCATGCTTCCAAGACCGTCTCTGTTCAGCTCCGGGAAGGTGGAGGAGAATAAGAATCTTCTACTATATTTTACTGAATAATTTCGCTGTTCAGTGGAAGAGCGAAACGGGAAAATTGAAAACTGAAACAGAAAAATGGGGAAGAGAGAGAGAGAAGTTGGAGAGGCACGTTGTGTTGTAGGACAGGTATGTGTGGGGACGGACGAACGAGTGAACTGGCAGTTTGTTCCCGTGATGGACACGTAAGCAATACCAAGGTCATTTTCGTCAATTTACATCCTCAGACAGAATGAATGTGGGCTCTCCTGTCAATGAATGTGGGCTCTCCTGTCAGCTGGAGTCATCAGGGATGTGTTCTTTAAAAAAAAAATAAACAAAAAATTGACACATTTTTAAATTTTCTTTTAATTCTCTTCTCATAAATCTCTACTTAAAATTTAAAAAATTATCAGTTTTTTGCAATTTTTTGTGTAAAAGAACACATCCTAGATCTTTTTTACTTCTTCAACTTTTGGTCCTAAAAGGCTAAAACTAGTTTTTGTGTGAAAGAGTGTTTTGTGTCTAGGGTGAAAGTGCTCAGTCTCGATAGGAAGAGGTTGGCATCGTGGGATCACTAGTTGTCGTTGGGTTGTTGGGATCGTAGCAGTTTGGAGGATGTTCTTTAGCGTTTCCGCAAGAGTGTTACGGATGTTCTCAACAATAATATGTGTAATGGTCGTGAGGAGTGTTGGATCCAATCCTGGGACTTGGATATGGGGAGCGGGAGCGGTCTGAGGGTGGACGGCGCCTGTTGGCGTTGGTAGTCCTGCACCTGCAATGGGACCGGCCCTGTGTCCATGGTTCCCCTCAGGGTTTGGAAACACAGGGTTGACGGTGGCCGGGGGCAACTCCTAGCGGTCACCCCGATTGCTTTCGTTGGTGGAGTGCACCGAAGTTGCATCTTTTGGTGATTGTCATTCTCACACCTAGTGGTAGGTGTTCTTACCATTGGGGAGATCCGGTAGGGTTGGATTGAGTCAGAGAAAGAACAGAATTCCCACAAACGGTGTCAATCTGATAGTCTCGATCCGAAATGGAGAAAAACTAGGTGGAGACTCTAATATCGTGACACCTACAGCTACAATAAAGAAGAAATGGGTCAGGTCTTATGTGTCTGAGGACCCACTCTAACGCTCAAGTCAGTGAAGAGACAGTAGAGGTGAAAAAGAAGCGTAGTGTAGTTGGATGCCCAAAAGAGAAGGAGAGAGTATTGTATCTTGAGAGGAATTAAGCTTAAACCTTCCTATATAGAATATAGGAGAGACAGTTGAGAGCAGTTCTCTAGAAGGCATGTCCTAGTTCAAAGACACAATTGAGTGAGTGGAGCACGTTCCCTTGATTCAAAGCGAGATGGAAGGAGTGGGACACAATTTCCTTATGTGGAAGAGGTGAGGCACGTACACTCCATGATTGTAGGCGCTAGACTCGAGATGGTGGTTGGAGGAGGGAGATGCACATATAAGTTTGTGCTGATGGTTGTAGACGACCTCAGAGAGATGCCTTAAGTGAGAATGAAGATAACAAGCTCTGACTGTTGAGCCCACGATGTTGAGTCTCAAGACAGAAGACCCAAGGCCTCATTGCGCCGAATTACGTGACCACAAATCACACCTTATGTTAAGTGTGAGTCTCTAGGATTAAAGGACTAAAGTGTGACTTCATGAAACAATTGGGGAAGATATTGTATTAGGCCAACATCCAAAATGAAATGGAGAAAGACCGAAGAATAAAAGTAGGGAAAATGAGTCATTTTACTAATAATATTTAGAGGTTGGTAATTTTTTACCACTAAACTTTTTTGGGGGTCAATTTGCCATCAATATTTGAGAAACGAGGTTATTTTGCCACTACGTTAAATAGTTTGACGTGTTCCGTTAATTTTTTTGAATTAATATTTTATTTTCATTTTAAGATTTCTAAACCTGATAAATTAACCCTTAACCTTTAGATTCGTATATTTTGACCCTCCCTGCCCACCAATAGGATCCTACAACACCGCTCCTCCGTTGTTACACCACTGCCCCTCAGTCACTGCACCAACGCCTTTTTTGTTGTTGCACTGCCGCCTAACTAATAAAAAATATTTTGTTTATTTTTGTTTTTATAAGTACCAAATTTTTTTTAACCAAAACATATTTGATTTTTTACATAATTTTTATATCATGATTCTACTAGGATTTTTTTGTTATATTAAGCAGTGAAGTAAAATGAAATTTGAATTGATTCTTTAATTTTATGTCACTGTAAATTATAAGATAAATTTTATAATCAAATGTAAAACATGATATCTAGCTGTTGGAAAAAAAATATAAAGAAATATTTCCTTGTAAAAACTATAGGCATTACTTTATGAGTAGTTCCGAAAAAAAAGATTGACTTATTTTTTTTTTAAAGGTAACCTAAGTTTTCATTAAAAAACTAAAAAAAAGTATCGTGAATCTAAAAAAAAATTTTACGCAGGTGGCGCAGGTACACAATAAATTTTTAAAAAAAATTATTTAATAAAATATAAAAAAAAAATGATTAATTGAGCGGTGGTACAACCAAAAATGAGGTGGTGGTGTAGCGGGTAGAGGGGCGCTTGTGCAGCGGTGGAGGGGTGATGGTGCATCGGCATACTGAGAATGTAGGGTGCTAGTGGAGGAGGGAGCTGTCAAAATGTAGAAATCTAAAATTTAAGAGTTAATTTATCAGTCTTAGAAACTTTAAGGTGAAAATAAAATATTAACCCAAAAAAATAACAAAATACGTCAAATTATTTAACGACAAAATAACTCTATTTTCCAAATATTTATAACAATTTAACCTTAAAAAAAAGTTAAATAATAAAAAATTATTAATTTTTAAATATTAATGACAAAATAACCATTTTTGCATAAAAATTCTTTTAAACTGCCATAGCGTAGCCCATAATCATTTCATCCGCCAATCTGGATGGCGCTTAATTCTCGGTAATGGCCGCTCTCCCTTACCCGACAATTGTAACCAAAACCCACGCCCGCTTCTCTTCTCTTCTCTTCTCTGCCATTTCCATTGCCATTTCCGCCGTCGTCTCCGTCGCTGTTTTTCTTTCTGTTCCAAGATTTTTTGTTCTTCATATCCCTTAATTTCCTTCAATTTAGCTTCAAATCATCATTCCATGCGGGATGACGGTTTCGCATTTGGATTCCTATGTTTGGATCGATGGCTCACTCGATTGCTTCTGTAGGTTTAATGTGTTTTATGTTCGTTAATGGTCGCCATTCGTGTAATTAATCGCCGATCGTGCAGAACTGCTGTGATTGTTAAACTGCCTGGTATAGTCTGGGTGGTCGGCAAGGGTGAATGGCTTGATTCACTGATTCTTGCCACAGCCTGTGGTAAGAGGAGTCCTGTGACTGGTTGGTTGCACTTTCAGATTGTTTGTCCCTTTTATTTCAAGGATTGAGCTGCAGATTGTTGTTTGTGTGGATTTCTGGCTTGAAACATTGTGTTTTTTTGTTGAAATTGATGCTTGTTTGCGTGATTGGGGTGCCTAAGCTATACACTGATTGATGCTCTATTGGCATCGGTTCGGTTGCAACTTTCTGAGGTTTGGTTTATTCAGTTCTCCATAGAACTTCAACTCAAGGACTCTATTTCAGGAAGCTCAGTCTATGAAATTGCTAAGTGTCAGGTTATCTGGGGATTGTTTCCTCGAAATCCAAGTATGGTATTTGGAGAACATTTGTCTCTTAAGGATCTGTGACAGTGTTCATGAGACTTGAGAAATCTGGTAACTTTGCCTGCTAAGATGGCACAAGAGGCATCTGGTCCATTAGATAATTTTATTCAGCAAGATTCTTCTTCTGCTGCTGAAAATGTAGGAAAGAATGCCAGTAAGAACGTATCTTTTCGGACAGGTGAAGAATTCTCAGACTTTCTCAAGGACCGTGTAGCCTCTAGAGGTATTAATACTGTGCCTGACGCAGCTCAAACTCTTGGGTCAAGAGTAGCCTTTAATCAGCTCGATAATCAAAATAACCAACTAGGGTATGAGGATCTTTCTCGAATTCTTGGGCTGGGAAGAGCTGACTCTCAGACCGCTTCTGATATTGCTGATTTGGAATCAAGAAAAGGGTCCATCAACGATGACAAACTAGTTGTATATCAAAGTGAAGATGATGAGTCTGGCAAAGGGATGATGAAGGCCTTTGACGAATCAATATGTGATCAGATAGCCGGTTCTGGGACTAGCAACCTGTTCATCAATATTTCCAGGTCTCCCAGTTCCAGCAATTTGAACGGCTTAGTTTCTGGTGATACCCACAGTGGGAAGATGAAATTTCTCTGTAGCTTTGGTGGAAAAATATTGCCTAGGCCTAATGATGGTAAACTCAGATATGTAGGCGGAGATACACGTATTCTCTCATTCCGAAAAGATTTACCCTGGGATGAACTTGTCAGGAAAACTTTTGAAATGTGCAAAGTGCCTCATTCAATCAAGTATCAGCTTCCAGGTGAGGACCTTGATGCTCTCATATCTGTATCTTCCAATGAGGATCTCCAAAACATGATTGATGAATATCAAGGGCTTGAAAGGCTTAAGGGATCACAAAGACTACGGCTATTTTTAATTCCTTTAGGTGACGAGAGCACGTCGATCATTGATTCCAGCTCTGTTCAGCAAAGTGGTCCTGACTATGAATATGTTGTTGCAGTAAACAGCATGGTAGACCCAAGTAACAAGAAAAATTCAGATGATCAATCTCAGGCAAGCGGAACCTTTCAAGGCAGGAGTAATTTGCGTTCAGACTCATGTTCTCATAAACGTTCTCCAAGTTTTCCATATCCACTGGATACCAAGGTTGGTTTCAGTGCATTATATCTCCCTCAAGTTTCAAATGGACAGGGTACAAGATTATCTCCTTATCCATCTCCTCCTATTTCTCCACTCCCAATCCAGCATGGAGATCCCAATTTGTTCCGTACCTATCCTTGTTCTGCTAATTCTGGGAATGAAAGCAGGAGGTCGTACATCACTCCTCAATTATGTCTTGAAAATCCCTCTACACGATATTCTGATCACAGAGATCCTCAAAAGCCACCTATTCCTTCAGTCAGTTTAATCCATGCTTACAAGCAAATCCATTCCAATCAAGCTGACCAATCCGATGGAGATAAGCTATTACACTCTGATTCCAATAAAAGATCTGGAACTCATTTGGTATTTTTCGATAATGAAAGCACATTTGATGGTTTCTCACATGAGAGACCTTTGCGTGAGGAAAGGTCTGTTCCCTCCGAAAAGCCCATGTCATGCCCTGAGAATCAAATGGCTATTTTGTCAGGATCAACTGACTCATGTAATTCTCACACTGGAATGGCACATGCATACTCTGATTCGAACCTGCAAGAGCATGGAGAATGGTCAGCATGCTGTTCTCAAGAAGGGGTGAGTCCGTCTTCCTCATATCCTTTAACAGCTCCATCTCATTCCCTTCTCCCATCGAGTGCAATACTGGAAACTGCGATGCAGCCTCATGGCAATGTGGAGTTTGTCAAGCAGAAGGTTCAAGCAAAATTAGATTATCACAAACCTTCCGATTTCCAGCAAAAGACGCATCAGTTGAACTTTTCTGTCCATCCAGATCTAGTAAGCTCGAGTGAGCCTATTCACAAGGGTAGAGAAGATTTTGATGCCATGAAGTTTGATATGTGTGTGCCCAAGTACATAGCAACAAACCAGTATGCTGAATATGCAACGTCTTTAGGCGTTAGGAACATAAGTCCGGAAGTAGATCGATGTTTAGATAAACATCGAAACCATTCTGTAGTGATATCAGCTGCTAATGGTACATGTGCTGAAGGTTCGTATGTTGATTCTGGGACTAAAGGTCGGGAAGCCTCTAGGCATGTGGTCCATTCTCCTCTAGTCAGCGGTTCAAACCAATGTCTTAAAGATGATATGAATAGGAACCAAACACTTGAAATATCTTTTCCTCAGATTGTTATGGGACAAGGTCCCGCTCCTTCCAAGGGTGCACATGCAATTGGACAAGTAGGTAATAAATTGATGGCCTGGCATTGTGAAGCCAATGACTTACTGCCAACCGCGAAGCAAGGCTTTGCGGGAGAAAATTATCTGGCTAATCAAATTTCTGAAAAAGTCAGTGTCCCAACCTTAAAAGAGCAAGAACATCAAACCCCTACCAGTAACATTGCTCTTAAGACAGATGTTCTTTTTATTGATGATGACTTAGTGAACAATGATGATCAAATGGCTAAGTTAAACATCCAAGGATCTACTTTTATGCAGTCTACTGTTGGAAATGATGGTCTGGCTCAAACAAGGGCCTGTATGAGGAAAAAAGAGAGAACTCAACTCGAATCAGTAGCTTCTCCAAATGTTGCACTTGACAGTAGTGCTTCTCTGGTTGATTCTTCATCTGCAATTGTCCCGATTGTGGATTCTTGCGATGATGTAGTGTCTCCTCTTGCAACTGAGTCAGAGTTTGATTTAACAGAATTTGAGTCTCGGGTATGATTTATAAATCTTTTTTGACATCTAGTTTACAGTCATGTATAATAGATGTATAATTACTTTCATTTGTGATTTTGACCAGGATGCTGCTAGTTATGATAAAAAAAGAGATGGTTTATTTAGCGACTCTATGATAGCTGAAATGGAAGCAAGTGTCTATGGTTTGCAGGTTTGACACTGAACGAATTTGCACAGGTTTCACTTCGATATCCTTGTTTGAAGTTTGAACTGCTCACATTCATTCAATGTGCTTCTGGTATAAAGTGGTTAACAAAATACAACCTGAGGATGTTTATGTAAGAAACCTTATATTAGAATGTCTGGAATTCCTCATGGAATTGCTGATGCAAGCACAACTGATCTTGCATCTTTGTTATATTCCTATGCCTGCTATTCTATGTGAATCAACACAGTTTATTTTCTCCTCATGTTTTTACCTCCTCCAGGTTTACTCTTTCATTTCTTTTTTCTACCTTGGTAAAACCTTAGAATGAATAGACTAGGGGAGTATTAGAAAATTAGTTTATAATTATGCGAGGCTCCCAAGTAATGCATCGTTACAGGGATATCATGGCCATACATTTTGTATCATTTCGCTTTTATTTATCACTACATCATCATATAGAGGATGCTACTTCCTAAACCCTTTGAAGTTCACGTAGTGCATGACTAAGTTATGGTTACCAGATAATAGATGTAATGAGTGGTGAGTCAGAATGAAATAAAATAGTGAATAAGATTTGGGGGCAGTAATCTTGTTTATAATGGAGGAATAACGACGGGTAGTTTGAATGTACTTTATGTTTGTGTTCTTTTTTAAACAAGTTTGATAAATAGTTTGAGTTTTTTAAAATTAGAGGAAAAATGATGTGAAAAAGTAGAGAGATAACATTGGAGATGAATTTTGAATTTTGAACTTCTGAGATATATTTTTCAATGAACGGACTTGTAACATTAGTCTGATAATTCTTAAGTTCTCAATTAGTTTTGTGTTAATGCTTAATTATATTAGTTGATAGTACTAGCTAAGGCAAGATAAGTAACATTTATATCTACTGCTACACAGATAATTCGGAATGCTGATCTTGAAGAGCTTCTGGAATTGGGATCTGGGACATATGGAACAGTCTACCATGGCCGGTGGCGGGGTTCGGATGTTGCCATAAAGAGAATAAAAAAGAGCTGTTTTGCTGGAAGATCATCTGAGCAAGATCGATTGGTGAGCAAAGTATTATTGTTTCGCTTTCCTCTTTATTTGACAACCTAGAATTTTGTGATTTGCTAATCTGGTGCTAATGCAGGCCAGAGATTACTGAATATACATTCTTACATGTAGCAATCATGGAAATTACACAGCTAATAAAGCCATTACCTGTGTCTCTTTTTGCTGTTTAAAGCTGTTGGTAATCTTATGCCAATTCATCTCAGATATTTTCCCAAAATTTACTGATAGTTCTCTTTAAATAGCAGTAGAATGGAGCTATGTGCCAATGTTATAAACCTGAAATAGCACATCATCTACGGTCAAACTGCTAAGGCTGAAAAACAAACAAACAAACAAACTACTTTTATTAGGTTCAGGCTCATGAAGTTCTTAGTTTCTTGATGGCTAAATAAACAAAGTTTTAAGTACTATTATTGCTTTTGTGCAATTTTTTCATCATAAGTTCAAGATTGGCAGTGCCCTGCAACACGGTTTCGAACATTCTTTTGCGATTGTTCTGATAGAAGAGTGATTCTCAACTTAAACCCAAGTCAACTAGGCTTCGTTTTGAAATACGTTTGTACATAATGTACAAATCATATTCTACTTGAATTCTCCTCTTAAAGTTTTATAATGATGGGAAGTTGACATGATTTCCATTGTTTTTATTTTGTAGAAAATACCCCTTCTGCCCTAAAAGTTGTTGCATTTCTGTAGGCACAGGATTAAGATAAGAGTATAATGAGGGTAAAAATATAAGATAGGTATGTGAAAGGATGTGAAAGAATATTAAAAGAGAAATGAAAGTGAGGGTAATAAAGTAAAGTGAGTTTGTAAAAATTTCTCAATGAGGGATCATAACATTTATTTCTGAACATCCCTAAAAGGAATACTCCCTCCGTACCATCAAAGATGATTCTTTTGACTAGGCATGGAGATTAAGAAATGTTGCAGTGTTGACTAGAGGATAAAAATGTAAAGTAGGCATATAAGACAAAAGTAGTTTTTTTTTAGTGGGAAGGGAAATGTAGGGTATTACGTTAAAGTTGGTGTGAAAAGGTTCCTTTTTACGAAAGGTATCTATTTTGCTGGGGCAGCCAAAAAAAGAAAATGTATCAATTTTTCTAGGATGGAGTATATAACATTTTTTCATAGATAGAGGGTGTAACTTTTATATGCTTGGTTTATACTGGAAATATAGTAGTGCAAACATTTGTAGATGTCAACATTTATTTTTTCCGTCTTGCATCATCATCATCACCATCACCTTAATCCCAACTACGTTGGGGTCGGTGGCATCAAGTTTATAGTGGCAAATAATTGTCAAAAATTAGTTGACACTATAAATTCACGCAGAAGCATAATGGCAAAGTTTTACACCGGATGCCCTTCCTGTCGCAACCTTCTTTCGAAGGAAAATTGAGATGAAATTTCAAACCGTATCATCATAGATTTTTCCACCTTAATGGAAAATATCATGAGACGGTGATGAGTTGAGATAATTGCTCTAGTCTTGCAGAACTTATCTCTTCAATTTTTAGGACACCTATTGAGTAAAGTCTATGTGGCACTCTTGCATTTCAATTCCATGCTCGACACCTTTTAAAAGTTTTGTTATTTGATACCATTCATTAAAATTTCCAAGTTTCAAAGGCATACAAATTTGTCAAAAGTAGAATCAAAGTATCAACGTTTCTGTTGTATTAGTCAGCTGTTTAAATATTCTTTTGTTGCAAAGACTTATATCCCATGCCTTTATTTTTATTGAAGTGTTGAATATTATCTCAACAAAGTCCATTCTAAACTTTCAGAAAGAGTGTAAGGTAACCTTAAAACAGAAGCTCTTTTCTAAAAGGCCAATGGGCAGCACTGAATTGTTAAGAACACCAATTATATGGTGACTGTGATGCATGTTTTGGTACTCCTTCGGTTTCCACATCGGTTGACACATATTTTCATGCTTAAGAATGTAATGTCATATAGGCATACAAATTTTTCCGATTTTCCTCATCTATTCACATAAGTGAAATAAAAGTCTGAAGACATTCTAAGGGAATCACAAAATGGGGAAAAAATTGGATGAATGGTGAAAAGTACTAAAATGTCACTTCTTTTGAACAATTTTTTTTGTGTGAAGTGTCACCAGTTGTGAGATGCAAGTATTACTCTCCTTTACATCGTGGCATTTCCCTTGATAACTTTGAGTCTGCATGTACCAGTTTGACTTATGTAATCAGAAACACTAAGGTTGAGGAATTCTCAATGAATTGTATTAGACTGATCCTAGGTATTTATACACAGGTATATGCTAAGGAAAAGGAAAGACCTATAATTAAGCTAATCTAATCCCATAATTGAGCTATACCATCTGTCAAATATATGTATTCCTATTATAACTCTAACACTTGACAAACAGGTAAAAAACATATCGTCTCTAGTTGGCACTCAGTAACCCTTGCTACTACATGTGTCTTAATTTATTTGCCCGTTTTGACTGGGCATAATCTTTAAATAGAGTAATTGAACGTGGGTGTGTTTTTACAATTTACCTGATAGACTGCAATTTTATGGTAAAGAGAATTGAGGTTAGTAGGTAAAATTGGTAGAAATAATGCTTCCTCCAAAGAAAGTGGACAATTAAATTGAGATGGTTCAAAAATGGCAATAAGGATAATTATCTAATACAACTTTTCAAAACATGATTTGACATGTACGAATTATTTTTCAGTATTACATTACATTACTAAGCGTCCGTTTAGTTATGAATTTTTTTTTAAGTTTCTATCTCCAATTTTCCTTTGTAAATGTTTGATCTTATAACTAGCTTTCAAGTGATAGAAAACTTTGTTTTCCAAATTTTAGAAAACTCTAGTATTAAATTAAAGAACCTTCAAACAAGGTTCCCTAGTTTAATACTAGAGTTTTCCAATATTTAGAAAATAATGTTTTCTATCATTTAAAATGTAATTATACATTCAACATTTACTAAGAAAAATTGAAAATAAAAATTGAAAAAAATTTCCACAACTAAACGGACCCTAAACAATCCAAAAGGATTACAGTTACCAGAGTTGCTATATATCTTATTCTTACTTAGTAGACGTAGTAAGTTTCTTACACTAAAACACAAGTTTTTTATTTACTCGGGTCAAATTGGGCTCCAACAGTAGTGAGATGTTGAAATCGAAAAAAATAATTTTGGTATCATTGATAACTCAAAATAAACAAACTTGTCTTCTAGTGAAGTGAAGTCCAGGTGTTCACAAGGGTGTTATGAGGTTGTGTGTTTGTGGTACATAAATCACTGTGACGAATTCATTTATAAGAGACCCTTAACTCACCCTTGTATGAGTTGAAGATAGTGTAGGGCAGAGAGTAAGGGGTTGAACCCAAGAAAGTCGAGCGTTTTTAAACTATTGTCCTAACTGTGTGCGACTAGCTAAAATGCAACTACATGAGGTGGATGCAAAAGGAATATGCAAATGTGAGCATGATTTCAGAACGATTTTAGAATTTGTGGATTTTCAATTATAGGGTTTTCTTAAGAGTGTTCATGCATACTAGAAGTTGTTTGTGCATCTCAGCTTGCAGTTTAGAGGTGGATTACTGAGGCTAACGTGCTATCTATCGACAAAGGCACGTTAATCTCTTGCCAAACATTAACTCTAGTACAAGTACTAGAGTTAGGTTGCAAGGCTTGGATAGCTTCTAATCTAATCACCAATTAGCTCGCAGAAGAACTACGCCACCAACAAGCTTCCTAAGGTTATCTCTGATTACCTCGCAGAGGTTATCTCTAACTCCCTACAACTCAATCAACCAATCCCTTACGTAAGTTCATAGAAACCTCTGTCGAGCAATTCTACGAACACCTAGATTGAATGTGTTAGAGTTGCTACGATCTAACATACTCATGCATGCAATGATCGTGGGATCGGTACCTAAAACCAAACAAGCCGAGAACAACACCCACAAACCTCAAGTAGCATAAATCCCTATGAGAAAACGAAATCTACCTACTCCTGATCATGATGCTACATCAACTCAGTGAGGGATTCATCTACAAGTTTAATGCAATGTCTAGAGGCGAGTTTCTACAGTTAGACCGTTTCTCTCTCGAGCAAGCTATCACCATCTCAACAAAAAGGTCTTATCCACTCTCGTGGTCTAGGAAGCGCACTTTTGAGGACTTACAACGCAGAACTACGCCACCAACAAGCTTCCTAAGGTCATCTCTGATTAGAAGTAGGCAAGTCAATCGACTTCTTGTGGTCTGTGTTGATCAAATTCCTCTCGGGCGTTCATTTTTTAAAACACATTTTTCTTTACAAAATGCCTCCACTCGACCAGAATCTTGATAGACTGAAAAACTTTTCAAACAAGTTTTGTGACATAATTGTATGAGAATTTTTTGGAGCTTCACTAATGAGCGACAACCAGTTCATGTGTCTTGGTGAAACCTAGTAATTGAAGTTTTTTGATACCATGAATTAACGAGATATGTGAAGGATATCATCTTAACCTATGAGAAAATTTGTCAAGTTAATGGTGTTGGGGTGTGTTTGACGTTGTAAACAACCAACATAAAACTAACAATATAAAATTAACATTTTTTTAAATTTTAAAGGAGAGAGATAAAGAGAGATTTAAAAAAAAAAAATTAAAAAGATATTGAAAATGTATTAGAAATGTGATTTAGGAAGTGATTTAGTATTCGATCCAATGGCAGAATATTCTACCGCGTCAGTGGAATTTAATGGCAAGTGGGTTGAATGGGGGATTTGACTCAAGTTTAATAACTGAGTGCCTTTTTCTGACACGAATAGAATTCGTGACAGATTTGACTTGAGTCAACATAACTGGACGTTAATTTTTTTATTATTATTATTTTTTTAAATTTCTGAAAAATGGAGAGAAACTTTATGAATAAAAAAAGAGAAAGTGAAGCGAAAATTTCAAATTCTAAATTCTTGCAAACTATTTTTGGTTGATGAATACAACCCTGGTTGTTAATTTCAGTAGCTTCATATTCTAAATTAGAAAGTAATCTTTACATTTTTTTTTTTGAACGGCTAACAAATTGAATTCATTTAAGTGAAAAAACAAATACATCATAAACAGAGAGAGTGACCATATGAGATAGGGGGCTGCAGTACAGATGACACGGGTGCACCTCTCAAACACTCCAATGTATGAACCACAACACCTCAGCGAAAAACAAACATCAAAACAGAACACTCCCCTGCAGATCCCACTCCTACCAAACAGAGACATACCGTCCGACTATCCCACCCCTGCCGCTGCTTAGTAGTGGGTCTTGAAACCAATCCACCCATGACAATTGTAGCTTTTTAGCTCTGCTAGAGGTCCAGAGCAAGGATAGGACCTGCACATCATGAAAATTGCAGCAGGTTTTCATGGTATATTTTGCATCACAACCCTGTTCCTAGCTATCCATATCGATCAAGCCGTAACATAAACAATTGATTGCCACAGCTGACCGACTTTTGGTGGGCCTTGAGTAAGGAAGGAATCCTGTAGTACGACCGTAACATCCTGGAAATTTGAGACGTCCATACTACACCATCTGGCTATTGTTTGCCATATCTCTGATGCAAGGGGGCATCGCACTAGCACATGGCTCGGGGTCTCGACCGACGCTTCACGGAGTGGGCAAACAGTGATTCTAACTCCATTCCTCGTCAATGTAGCTCATCACGCACCGGTATGTATCTTTTGCTTGCTCTCCATATGAAGACATTGACTTTCTTGGGAATTTTTTTACACCATCTCATCGCAAGAGTATGGACGGTCGCAAGCTTCGTGCAGATCCTCTTGGATAGGCAGCTGATTGCAAAGATTCCGTCAGCAACAGGTTCCCAGCTCTATTTGTCGGCATGATCCCGTTGCGGTGTGAAGCCTTGCAGATTAGACAACAGCTGTCGGAAATGACCTTCTGCCCTCCCCGTCGGCGGTCTCCTCCAACTCCACTCCCTCTCATCCCACCTAACCCTCTCATCCCACCTAACCCTCTCATATGCCAAGCAATCCTGATTTGACTCCAATTCATATAGCCTTCTAAATCTCTAATTTAAGGGCCCCCCACCCACCCACTCATCCTCCCAGAATTTAGTAGTGTTTCTCATACCCACAACTCTCTCGTAAAACACTTTCTAAAATCATCCCCCAAGTTCTCTACTTCCCTATTTGCCTTTCCTATGTCCTTCCACACGCTCCCGCGGTGTCCCCTGTATCTAATGATCCAGGGACCCCCCATAAATACTACTCACCACCTTCACCCATAATCGATCCACTTCCTGTAACCACCTCCACTTCCACTTTCCTAGGAGAGCTAATTGTTTTCCTTTCAAACTATCCATTCTCAAGGCCCCTACTTTACTATCACGAACATCTTGTCAATCTTAGCCCAAATTATTTTCCTAGCCTCCCCCGAAGCCCCCTAAAAAAATTTGTTTATCAAAGTTTCAATTTTTCTCACCACTCCAGTCGCTAGGGGCGGGCCTACCATGGGGGTACGTGCCCTCACTAAAATTTTATAAATTATAGTGATAGTGGTAGTATTTTCTGAACTAAACAAAGTATAGGGACCATTCTGACAAAATATACATAGTTGAAGGATTAACTAATAGTTAAAGCCAAAAGGAAAAAAAAGCCATGTGCGCGTGAATCGGTGCGTGCTTGATCAGGAAGAAAATGGTAAATTATTTTTCGCTAATGTTATGTATAACTTTCCATTCAAGTCATAAAACTAATTATTTTATTATAAAAGTCTTACAACTTTGATATATGTTAAGAATTAATCCTAAATCTTTTTAATTTGACTAAATATTACTAACAAATAAGAGTGTTAATGTTTCATAAAACTACTGGAATATTTTATCACACTATTTTGAATAGATAATTAGATAAAATTGCTTAAAAAAAATTATTACACTTTCAAGTTTTAAACAAAATTTATCATCTAGTGTAACATTTTTAGTTGTTATTATCTCCTCCACTGTTGCACCCAACACACTTCTTTTTACATCTTTTAATTGTTAAACCTTTTTTATATTCAAATTAAGGGAATCGTGGATATCTAATTTGAAATTTTGAAATCATCAAAAACAATTCTTTGAAAGAAAAACTTAAGAAATACAAAAATTGTGTTCCCATATACTAAAAATCCTGTCCCAGCCACTGCTAGTCGATGCACGAAATATCGAAAAATAATACAGGGGTAAGCTTCCAAGGACCGAGTTCATCAACGTAAGTTGACCACCGATTGATAGAAGTTTTGTTTTCCACCCGAAGAGTCTCTTTTCTACTTTTTCGACTACCGGTTTCTAGTTTGCCACCCGGCTCATATTCGTACCAACCAACATTCCCAAACACATGAAAGAGAGAGTCGCCGAAGAGCAACCAAGATTCCTTGCCACTCTAGCTACCTCCTCCACATCAACTCCTACACCAAAAATCTCACTTTTTTCCATGTTGATTTTGAGGCCCGACGCCATCTCAAAGTACTGAAGCAGACTTAACAGAGATCTCGCATTGTCCGTCAACCATTCACCATAGAAAACCGCATCATCAGTGAATTGCAAATGGGAAATACTAACCCTCTCTTGATCGACTTGGATAGGTCGAAAAACTCATTGACTTACTACCTCCTCCATCATGTGACTTAATGCCTTCGCAGCCAAGATGAATAAGAACGGTGAGAGTGGATCCCCTTGTCATAAGCCTCTCTCTATTCCACATTCTGCTGTCGGGCTTGCATTCACCAATATAGAAATCCTAGCGGACTCCAAGCAACCAGCTATCCACCTCCTCCATTTTTTCCCAAAGTTCATTTAGCAGAGAATGAAGTCCAGAAAACGCCAGTTCAAGCTATCGTATGCCGTTTCAAAATCCACTTTGAGGATGAGCATCTGGCGTTTTTCTTTTTTTCACCCATGAGACAATCTCATTGATGACCAGGATCCCTTCTGTTATCTGCCTCCCTTCGATGAAAGCTGCTTGAGTCTCCGCGACCAGTTCGCCCATAACTCCTTTCAATCTCTCTACTAGTAACTTTGCCACAATCTTGTAAAAGCATCCAATTAGACTTTTCCGCTTGTAGTCTGCAATGAGGATAAGGTCTTTCACGTGTGAGATCATAGCAATGAAAGATAAATTGCATCCAGCCCCAAATCTGCTAGTAGCCTCGAATTTCCTCACTGCTGCTATCACATCTGATTTAATCACCTCCCAGTTTGCCTTGATAAAGTTGAGATTGAATCCATCATGACCTGGCCCCTTCCCTCTTCCACGCCGCCATAACTTGCTTAATTTCCTCCGAGAAAACTGCTTCCAGGGACCCTGTTTGCTCACACTTAACTTTTTGAACCTGTGGCTGATGAATTTTGGTATGTCTGTCACTGTTTCCTTGAAGTGGTTCTTGAAATATTCCAGCACTGCTCCTTTAATTACCCTCGGATCTTCCACCCAATTCCCATTCAGAAGTAGACCTTTCATGGAATTTCTGTCCTTTCTTCCTTTAGCCACTGCATGGAAGAATTTGTTGTTCTCCTCCCTTTCAGTCGCCCATTTCAATCTTGCTTTTTTCTTGATGTACTTTGACAGCAGGTTCTGTTTCTTAAAGAAATTCACCTTTGTTTCTCGCCAAATTACCCATTCCTCTCTACTCAAGTCTTGTTGTTCTGCTTTCTTTTCCAGCTGAAGGTATTGTCCTTTCAAATTCTCTATCTTCCCCTGTGTTCATGTCAACCTTTTACTCCGCCATTCTCTGATTTCCTGTTTTATGACTTTCAGCTTCTCCTTCAACACAAAATCAGCAACCCGAGCCTCCTCCCATTCTATTTTCACCAACTCTCCAATCCTTCTCCAATCCTTCTGTCTACAACCAATTATCAAAACATCGAAATGGAGTGGCACCAAAGTCCGGTGACCCTGCCTTGAGAAGGATTGGGCAGTGATCGCAAAAACAACATATCTGGCCAATCCTCCAAAACATCTTCATTAACCAGGAACTTGTCCAGCTTGCTCATCTCCAACCGTCACTGCTTAGCCAAGTGTACATGCACCCACCTTGTTTTACTTCTTGAAGGTTGTTGTTCAACATAAATGAATTGAAATCTGCAGCCCTTCCTCTCACTTGCCTTCTAATTACATTAAAATCTTCCATCAAACAGACTGCCTCCCTATGACCATTCATCACAGTAGTTAATTCTGCTCAAAGCTCACGATTCTGACTTGTAAGCTGTTAACCATAAATATTTAACAATAATACCTTCCTCTGCTTGCCTATCCATCGACCCACTAACCCCAGATAACTAACTCCTGAAATGATCTCCTCTGTTTCCCACGCTTCCTTGTTCCAGAAAAAGATTAGTCCCCCTGACCGACCTTGAGATAGCTGTTGCGCGAATCCAAGGTCACTGTGTTCCCAATTCTGTTTAATCCTGTCCCTAACCTCCTCCAAAAGAATTGTTTCTTGCATAGCCAAATCAGTTAACTTTTCCTTTGCTATTAACTTTTTTAGCTCTCTCAACTTCTCTCCACTCCTCATTCCTCTAATATTCAGAGTTAAGGTTTTCATTTAACAACAATAGACTCACCTAAAGCTGGAGCCTTTGCAGGAACCATAACATCCCTTCTGTTGTAAACAAACCCCACTGAAGTACCGATTCACTGTGTTCTGCTCACACATGTTTCTGGCCCAATTGAGTCTTGTATTTCCGCCACCGATGCCGCTGATCCTATCGCCCTCATACCCCGCGATGAGTCTGACTTCGTTGGTTCACTTATCCCCTCTCTTGCTGAATTCTTCCCCAAACCGTGATGTTCTTTGTCCGCCTTTAAACCTGCTGACTTCGTAACCTGGCGTAGAGACACCGTGCCACTTATTCCCCCTGTTTGTTGTTTCACCTCAATTAAGCTGTTCTTGATAAATTCCTTCGGCTCTGTCTGCGAGTTGTTGGTCTAGCCCTTTCCACAACCTTCACTGCTTCAGACGTCTTTACCGATGAATGGTTGTTGGATTTGCGAGGTTCTTGTCGGTCAAGTGCTAGGTTGGTGCCGCTGACGGTGTCGTGCAGTTCCGACGACTCCAGGAGTATCGGCGATCCTGCTAGGTTCGAAGACCGACCCGGGTCGATGGTGCCTGCGCCAGTAATTTTTGTTGGCTTGGGCCTTTCTTTCTCCTGGTCCTCATGCTTCTTGAGATGGGCCGCCCTAAGCCCGTTCGTTTGGCTTGTTTTTAAACCAGGTAAGTCCTCCTCTGTTGGTATGCTTTTAGTTAAAGGCCCAATTTCTTTATTTCCCAAGCCCAGAAGACTTTTCACAGGCCCACCTGAAAATAGCATAGCCCTCTCCTTGTCAGACTCCCCCGTACAGTTTCCTCGACCACCGATCCCACGCTTTCTTCCTGCCGAAGCGTTTCATCGCTTTCTTCCACCTTTTACCCGACTTCCGGCGCAAGAGTAGTCAACTGTATTGTTACACTCACCACTTTTTTCAAGAGAGCCAGAAGACCCGTTTCCAAAGGTCGTTTTTGGCCGTTTGCAGTTAGCCTCCACTCGGAGACTGAATCGGAGACCGAGTCGCCCTCCGCCAAGTTCCAGTCTTCTTCTTCCTCCGTCTCTAAGTCCGTTTCATCAAATTTCACCGGTGAAGCATACCTCTGCCCGAAGTCGACTACATCGACGAAATCCTCGACCTCTCTCACCTTGAACATCTGCTCTTCCACTATAACGTTTATCATCTCATTTATAGAATCTGGCTTATAGAAAGTAATCTTTACATATGTTGGAAGAATCTATGTTTTTTTCCTGTTTCCCTCGAGGTTTGCTACTTTACACTCCTTGATTTAGAAATTATCATTGCAAGTTGAATCACACAATTTATTCCAGTAGAAAGTCCTTTTGTTTCACAGAAAGGTGTAATCAAGACTCTTTCTTGTCGATGCAGGCTGCCATAAGCACTCTACTTCTTATTATTTACAACTGTTCTGATCAAGTTATCTCCATACGTGAAAGAAGATTGGCCAAGACCAGGGAAGCTGCAGCAAAGAGTGCAAAGCGGATGGCTAGAGCACAACAAAAGTGGAAAGCTGCAAAAGAAGCTGCGATAAAACATGCAAGTGGATTCCAAGAACAGTTATCTCGGAAATTTACTTTTAAGAGATCCAGTGTACAACATGAGGAACTTCATATTTTGGATAGAAAGGGAACTGAACAGGATTATGACTTGTACCCATCACCACATATGAGTAGTTCAAGTGAGCCATTTCCATCACCTACGCTGCTGTCACATGGAGAACACGTGAAACCTGGTCATGGTGGACAGATGATGCATGAAATCGAAGAAGAGACTGACAAGAACCAAGGTTTTGGCCATGATATTGTCGACATAAAGGCTAAAAAGCATGTGCTGAAGGCAAAGGAGATCAACACCACTAGCCAAATATTTAGGTACGCATATGGTCAACTTGAGAAAGAGAAAGCTGAGCTGCAAGATGGCAAGAACCTAAATTTTCAAGGAGTTCTTGCAATGGCCACTGATCCAGAACCAAGAAAACGGCCTTTAATTGAAGTCTCTTTGAAGGACCTTACAATAACTCTGAAAACTAAAAAGCAACATCTATTGAGGGGTGTTACTGGAAACCTTAGACCTGGCCGTATCACTGCTGTCATGGGGCCATCAGGTGCTGGAAAAACAACATTTATTTCTGCACTTGCAGGAAAAACAGTTGGATGCAAGATTACTGGTTGCATTTTTGTGAATGGAAAGAATGAATCAATAAGGTCTTACAGGAAAATAATTGGTTTCGTACCGCAGGATGATATTGTGCATGGAAATCTGACAGTTGAAGAGAATCTTTGGTTCAATGCTAGGTGCAGGTATGCAAATTTCAGTCCCCGTTATGAACCGCTAATATTTGATAGTTTACAGTCAATTACACTTATTTTAAAATCTACAATATTGTATTTTTTCCTTTGATATTAACTTTGCCATTATCCTTTTGCAAGAATTTATAGTGTCAACTAATTTTTACAATTAATTGCCACTATAAACTTCATGCCACCGACCCCAATGTAGTTGGGATTAAGGTGCTGATGCTACTGCTACATATTAACTTTTATATTTCTAATTCGGGTAAAATGCATCTATCGTCCCTTACTTTAATTATTGTACTATCGTATTCCCATTTTAATATTTTGTACTGTTGAGGTCCCGTTTTAAACTATTTTCTTCATTCGTGGTCTTATTCGTCAAGTTCTCCGTTAAGTTTAGCAGATCTTTCAGAATCGGAAAAATGATAATTTTAACTACTGAAATTTACTTAAAAGATTTATTTGACACCCTAAGTTTTGAACCTAACAATTTTATCACCCCTAAACAATTATTGTTACCGCCACCCCCGCGCCGGACCGCCGGAGGCGCGCGTGGCGACCGGAACCAGGGGTGACGGGAACCTGGCGAC
>JBBYHH010553319.1:0-19261 GCA_038382905.1 Daphne laureola
TTTATTACCGAGATGACCTGCGTTAGGTCAGTTAAGTAAGGTTAGGCGAGTCGCCAGTTCCCGCCACCCCTGTTCCCGATCGGCATGCGCGCCTCCGCCGGGTCCGACTCGGGGGTGGTGGTAACATCGACTGTAACATGCTCCATTTCCATGATTTCATTGTGGTAGATTCTCATTCAATATAGCTCCAAGTCCTTCAACATCACCATTGCCATTTCTCCCATTTCCATTGTGACCGTTGTTGTTGTTCCCATTAAACCCGAGACCATGGCCAACTGGATCTATTGCTCTTGCTTGATTTCTCAACATTCGCAAAGTCCTTTCAATTTTCGGATTATAAGGTATGATTGGCCAATGTTCTCGCCTTCGCATACACAAATGGGTTCGTAAATCAACAAAGACCAACAAATACTAGAGAAACTTTAAGTACACAACCAAATATACACAAAAACAAAATAGCACAAACAATTACCTAAGACACCAAATAGACTCTCCCTAGCAACGACACCAATTTGACGTTAGGGTTTTCTTGGAGTATAATGCAATCAAGCATGAATTCAAGCAATGATAATTAAATACATTTATAAACACCTCATTTTAGCCCTAACAATGTCTTATCATAGTAAGTGGCTCAAAAGACGGATCGAACCCAAGAGAGAGGTGTTAGATGCAACTTGGTGATTAATGTTATTCTATCTAAAACTGAAGGTGGTAAATGACGTAAAAGGATGGAATGATGATGTATGAACAATAACCGAGATGTTTTTGTGATGAAAAATAGAAGCCTGGAAAACAAGTCATGAAAGGGGTAAAATAGTAAAGTTGTTAAAACATAGTTCAATAAAAGAAAAGGCTCTTCTAGAGGTTTCCACCTACTGCAGAGGTTTACTATCATCATCAAATCATGCAAAGAGATGGATTATGAAGACCTAATTACCGTCCTCTCAGACAAGTAATCATCCTCTACCAAACTAAGGCTTTAGAAAATCTCATCCTCTAAAGATACTTAGCCTAGGGTTGATTCCAACAACATAATCTATTCACCAATCAATATCCACGGGTCCTCTCGGACTCCGATTCAACTAATCAATCAATTTCTATAGTCTAGTTTGACAACTGCCCTCTCGGGCTCATTATCGAACACCTAGATAGAATACTAACATGGTGATCAATAATCCATCATGCATACATGTATAAAAGGCATAAGGAATCAATATCTAAGCATCAATAAACATGGTAGATGATAGTTAACCTCCTAGGTAAGCAAACCCTAGAAGATCGTAAGCCACTACTCACTAATACTCATGGTAACCACAAAAATCAGCATGATCAAATGATTAAACCTATTAACTAAATAAGATGATACGAAGAAATAACCTTTAATGAAGTAATCTTGAAGAATCCAAGAACACCATAAAATGGGAACTTCAACCCTTAGAGTAATCGAGAAGATGACAAGATGCTGCTGATCCCGAAATCCTGATCTTCTCTACCTAAAACTTACGCTAAAAAGTCTATTTATGGTGATATGACATCCTAAATTATCCCTAGACATATTGGGCACCCCAAAGGGGTTGATTAAAGGTATATTTGGCCTAAAAATATGGGCTGGCCTATTTAGATCTGAGGAAGTCTGATGCTTGATGCGCTCCACCTTCGTGCGTCGCGTGAGGATTGTGCAAGAAGGGGGTGCGTCTAGTTAAAAGTATTAAATTTTGGTTGTTAAGATAAAAAATGTTGGGGTAAAAGTGCAAAGTATTCAAAAGTACAAGAAATCATGTGTTATAATATGCAAAAATACATATCTCAGGATATACATGTTTTGATCCAAATTCTTGATTAATGTGAACTTGTTTCTTAGCAACATTCATAAGAATTCAAAGAACAAACACTGGAGATGAAGAAGATGGAAACTATCAGCAGTTTACTCCATTAAATTTTGAATATTTCATATTGCAAAGATGCAATCAACTCAGAATAGGAAAGAAATCAGAAAAGCGTGTGATATAGTGAGGATCAACGTGTTGATGGCGAGATGTTCAAACCACAAGCTTCAAGTTTCCCAAGCCATGAAGCATTCAATCATGAAGCCATCAACTCCACTACTAAGCAATAATAATGAGAGAAGATATTCAAGTTTGAAGCTCTCAAGAAAGGTCAAGATTAAAGAAGTAAATCCATCAAGTTGCTGAAGCTAGTCTTCATCAACGCGTTGATGGAAGATGACAAAAATCTAGAAAGATTCACAACGGCTAGAAATCAATTAGCCAATGTTCATAAAGCTCCAAAAAGGAAAGATTTCAAACGCAATGGCTATATTGAGATTTTAAGACATTCCTACCCATCTACACATATTCTAGAGCCTATAAAAGTAGTGGAAGAAGAAGGAAGAAGAACACACAACACACAAGAATGCCAATCTATACATTCTGTGAATACTCTTCACAAAGCTGCAAGCATCCAGAAGATCATCAACATCAATTTTGCCAACGTGAAAGAGTAAATCTTCAAAGAAGCCTACAATTATACATCTTATATTGTAAAAGGCTCTCTCACTTGATCTTATATTGATCAACTTCATTAGTTGGTTGTGTTAGACCATTTCTACATCATTGATTAATTGAAACTTCCCAAGGAAGATGAAGGTTGATAGTCTGTTCTATCAATGCATTGATCACAATGTTACTATCATCACTCTAAGTCTTGTTTGTTAGGAAACCTTGGCATAAAGTCCTATGTATCGAGTAACCATTGATCAAGTCGTATTAGTAAGACAATTTGTAAAGTTTTGTTAGTCAGACAATTCGTAAAGTCCTGTTAGTCAGGCATTATGCCTAAAGTCATGTGTGTCTGGCAGCCTTGGTGAAGTCCTGTGTGTCAGGCAATCTGTATAAGCCCTGTGAGTTAGGCCTTAGTTCTAATGAAGTAACTCTCTCAAGTGTGTCTTGAGGAGAGGACGTAGGTCAAGATGACCGAACCTCTATAAATCTCTGTGTCCTTCACTCTGCCTTACAACTGTCACCTGTGCTAAACCATTAACGTGTTGATATCTTGCTAGTGGAAGTATACTCAACTCTAATCTATCAACGTGTTGATCTGAGGGTTTTGGTTACAAAGCCTAAAGATTTTAAACTTTTTTTAAAGCCAGTTCACCCCTTCTTGGCCATATCTAGGTCTTCACATTCAACTTATTTGAAAAAGCTTCCTGGTAGTGAGAAAAACTTAGATCTCTTATTAGGAAATCAAAGAGTTGTTTATAACAAAGAAGGACTTGGGTTACTAAACAGATAAGAAGAAAGTATTTTTTAAACCAAGTTTTCAAAGTCACTTATATCACTTGCCAAGTAAAAACCCTCAAGGTAAGTAAATTTGTGTGCATTCCATGAATGGATGTTAAAATTGTGTATTATGGAAATCAATTTCATAATTATACAAATTAATTTGTCTAGATTAATTAGTGTGCTAGATTATACCAAGAATTAATAGAATTAAGGGATTAAAATAAGGTTAAAAGGTAAATAGGATAGAGAGTTGAAAGGGCTATCAACACATCGATACAAACTCAACGGATAGAATTTTTACCATTGAAATTTTCTTACCATTGAAGAAAACTACCAAAACGGTAAAAATTCCTTCATCCTTAAGCTATAAAAGGTTGTCTCATTCGAGAAGGAAGATTTACACCTATCTAAGTAATCCCAATCTCCTTCTACCTTGAAAGCAATCATGTTGGTACACTTTCCTTTCTCAAAACCATAAGATCCGCTCCTTTCTCTATCAGCTTCTATATATTCTCAATCAAAGAGGCATTCTATCAATCCTAAAACACTTCTTAGACCTTTTCACCTTAATATCTAACCTCCAAAGTTCTCTTTAATTGCCGATTCACAAGAGATCATCAATCAAGTGATGGCTTCTCTTTCTTAAACCCAAAAACAAATACCAGAAGTGTTAGCACCAATCTCGGGGCATCCTCCATATCCTCTCATTCATATTCTCATCACCCCAGAGCCATAGACTCATCTAGAGAGTAATAAAAAAAAAAATCTTATCCCTGAATAGGACACTGAAAACCAACACATTATGCCTCAACAGATCAACGCATTGATTACTCCTCTTCTGATGAAGATGCCTGAAGTATGGAAAATGATGATGAAGTCTGGGTTCCAATGAAGGTTCCATAAGCCATGAGCGTGATCCTAGGCGTAATGAATACCTTTGAGGAACTATCCAGTGAAAGGCTCTACAAAGAAGAACTGTTGGATGAGATCTTCCCTCGCCCTTTCACATACAGAGAAGAGCTTGAAGACATAAATGCATAACCAAACTACTTCTCTCAGCCAGAAATAACGTCTGTAGGAGAAAGGCCCATATGTTTCCAGGGCATTCTAGGACCAGTGAAGGAGATGAAGGAACAAGGGTTCTCTATCAAAGAAATATGTGACAAATTCTTCCCTCTATATGAGGAAGAAAAATAAGGAGAACCTCTCATAGACAAGTTAACAGGAAAGAGGACCAGGGTTGAAGATGAACAGTCACTAGTGCAAAAAAAGAGAAGAAACAAGAGGATGAGAATGACCTTCCATAAATCACCCAGGTGCTAGAAAATGAAGCCCTTAAGGCCAAACTCTTCATGACGGTCACTTATATTGACCAACTTGAGCCTAGCCTAAGCCTGAAGCTTCACCTCGACCTATCCCTGAAGTAGAACCAACCATTTGAGGAACCTAGAGAAGACTAGAACTTTTAGTTTTCTTTAGTCTACTCTAATAATTAGATTCTGGATTGTAATCATGTTTTTTTTAATTCTCTTTATCTTCGCCTGGTTATATCAACAACACTACATTAGGTTAACTGTATCAATCAAATGGTCAGATTAATATATATGTATATATATCGTTTTGGTTCAATATTCTTGTATCTTTTTAATGTTTGTTTACTGGTTCTGTTGAAACTTTTGATCAACATGTTGATACTCATCCTATCAACACTTTGATAATTGGTATTTTCAGAATTCATGTTGACTCATGCATTGACTTTTTTGATTTAATGGCTTGTCAGGAAGTTGGGGTTCCAATCCCTTTCTTTTATAGATTCAAGCATGTTAGAACACACATGGCTTGTCAAACCCTTTAACAGGAACTTGTTTAGTAAGTCACTAGGTTATCAGTTAACTACCAAAGAACATTCATCAGAGTACTTGATCATACTACTTTCTCTCAAACTAAATAGACACATTCATGATCACTCGATCATCAGTATGCATGAACACACTATATGATTTTTCTAAGCATCAAAAGGGAGAAATATGAATGAGTTGATATATATGTATTGATATTTTATTATTCTGATACATGCTATACATCATTCATTCAATGAGTTGAACACTTCAATTCTGATACATACTATACATTAAATAAGTTGATCACTTCAATTCTGATACATGTTATACAGTATTCATTAAATGAGTTGATAACTTCAATTCTGAGCATGCTTATTCATGAAATTATCAAATTACGTATTGATGAACTACATGTTTTAAATATCACAAGGTTACTATCTATATCACTTGGTGATTATCAACACGTTGATGGGAGAAATATCAACGCGTTGATGATAACTTGGTAATACAATTGGTCCCACTTAAACATCTTACCTATGAAGTCCTTTTGATTGTACTTTTTGATGATAACAAAAAAGGGGAGAAATATGTTCAAGAAGTAAGGGGGAGCTTGATATTTTTATATAATGCAATTGAGATCCCAAAATCATTTTTAAAAACTATTTTCCTAAGACGGAGAATACTTTCTAATGAAAGAATGTATTCAAGTTTGCAAAGAAGTTTTTGAAAACTCATCCTAAGGGGGAGCATATACTCTAAGATAAGAGATTTTTTAAAGCATCATTGCAAACGGGTTATCAAAACTTCTTGAAGTGTTTTGTCATCATCAAAAAGGGGGAGATTGATGACTTTATTATCTCCAACCATTTATTTTGATGATTCAATAACCTTGCGGGCCATTTTGCAAAGTTTTGATAAACTTAGTGTCTTCACCAAGATTACCAGTTCTAGGTTGAGAACATAAAAAATGTTGGGAATAAAATGCATAATACTCAAAAGTACAAGAAATCATTTGTTATAAGACTCATAATCCAAATTCTTGATTAATGTGGTCTTGTGTCTTAGCCACATTCATAGGAATTCGAAGGATATATGCTGAAGATGGAAAAGATGGAAACTCTCAGCTGATTGCTCCATCAAATCCCAAAGAAATCAGATTGCAAAGATGCAATCAACATAGAAAAGAAAAGAAATAAGAAAAGCATGTCATGCAGTGCGCATCATTGCGTTCATGGCGAGATGTTCAAAATGTAAGCTTCAATTTTCACAAGTCATGAAGCATTCAATCATAAATCCATCCACTCCACTACTGAGCTACAACAATGAGAGAATACATTCAAGTTTCAATCTCTCGGGAAGAATCAAGATTGAAGAAGAAAACTTATCAAGTTGTTGAAGCCACTCATCATCAATGCGTTGATGGAAGATGATAAAAACTTGGAAAAATTAACAATAGCTAGAAATCAATGAGCCAATGTTCACAAAGCTAAAAAATGGAAAGATTTCATATGCAACGGCTATATAAAGATCTAATGATGCTCCTACCCTTCTACACACATTCTAGAGCATATAAAAGAAGAAGAACAAGGAAGAAGAAAAGAATATACCAATCTGTACATTCTGATCACTCAGTGAATATTCTTCATTCTCATATTCACTCAAATAGATCAAAAGACACACTGGATCTATCATTCACAAAGATGCAAGTAACTAGAAGATCATAAGCATCAGCTTTGGGTACACCACTGAGTCTTTCTACAGAGAAGCCTTTTGTTCTACATCTACTATTGTAAAAGTCTTTCCCTCTTGCACTTACATTGATCAACTTTACTAGTTAGTGTTGTTAGACCACTTCTACATCACTAATTAAGTGAAACTTCCCAATGAAGAGGAAGGTTTATAGTCTTTTCTATCAATATGTTGATCATAGTTCTACTGTCATCACTCAAAGTCTTATAGTTAGGAAACATTGGCGTAAAGTCTTGTGTGTAGGGCAACCATTGTCAAATTCTTGTTAGTCAGACAATTTGTAAAGTCATGCTAGTAAGGCAATTGGTAAAGTCCTGTTAGTCAGACATTAGGCATAAAGTCCTGTGTGTCAGGCAGCCTTGGTGAAGTCTTGTGTGTCAGGAAATATCTGTATAAGCCATGTGTGTTAGGCCTCAGTTCTAGTGGAGTTACTCTCAAGTATCTCTTGAGGAGATGACATAGGTCAAGTTGACCGAACCTCTATAAATATTTGTGTCCTTCACTCTGCCTTACAACTCCTATCTTTGATAAATCTGAGGATTTTGGTTGTAAAGAAAAATGGTTTTAAGTCTGTTTTAAATCCAATTCACCCCTTGTTGGCCATATCTAGCTGCTTGATTTTATGAAAGAAGGTGTGGAAGAATTCAATTTCATCAATTATCCAGTCAACCGGGGCCAATACCAACAAGGGAAAGGCTTTTATAACAAGGCCCGACCCTATCAAAATCATATCTGCAACAATATAGCCCCTCAAGAGCAAGGATAACAATAAGTTTCATCTTTCGTGGGTGATCCAATGGCCAAAGTTAATTCGATGTTCAAATAATTGATGCAAACCATTAACAAGGCGAACTCCTACACTGAAAACAAGATAAATGATGTTCAGAAAAGGCTGGATGGTGAGTTGGCGAACACTCGAGCATCAATTTACAACTTGGAGACCCAAGTAGGCCAACTCGCCAACTCAATGAAGACTTTGCACAAAGAGAAATTTCCTTCCCACACCGAACCAAGCACCCAAGAGAATTTTGGTAAGATGTTAAGAAGTGGGAAGCTTTTGGTAGAGGTTGAAAGTGAAAAGAATTTTGAAGTGGAAATTGAAGAGAAAATCAGCAAGGAAAACAATGTTGTGAATAGTGACAATGAAGTCTCCAAGAAGGATTTCGGGGCCAAAATCATTGAGAAATAGGTGCAATCAAATCCCAATTGAACATCCAACTCCCCTATCCCTAGAGACTACAAAGAATAAATGATGAAGCATACTTTGGCAAGATTCTAGAGGTGTTTAAGAAAGTAGAGATCAACTTGCCATTTTTTCAGGTAATATGGGGAATGCCAAAGTATCTAAAGTTCTCAAAAGATTTGATTACCAAGAAGAGGAGGTTAAAAGAGAATGAACTGATTATTATGAAGGAATAAGCGAGCACGGTTATACAAAGGAAACTCCAACAAAAGCTCAAGGATCCTAGTAGTTTTACCATACGAAGTGACATCGACCCTTTTCACTTTGACAAGGCTCTTTGCGAGCTTGGGGCCAACATAAACTTGATGTCGTGGTCTGTTTGCAAGAATATTAGATTAGGAAAAGTTAAATCGGCCTTATTATTCTTGAAACTCGCAGATCTTTCCCTTACCTATCCAAAAGGGATATTGGAGGATGTCATTGTAAAAGTGGACAAGTGTTACTTCCCGGTCAAGTTTGTGATAGTCGACATGGAAGAGGATGTAAGAATGGCAATCATTTTTGGTAGACCCTTTTTAGCCACTGGGAAGGCTATGATCGATGTTGAAAACAACACTCTCACTCTCAAAGTGTTACAGTCACCTCTAAAGGATGGTGACTTTCTGTTAATATATGCCCGATGGTCAGGATTCTATTATCTTCAGGACTCAGTTTCAAGTGTATGGGACATATTTTATGATAATTCCCATCTCCTAGGACCCCATTGAGGTCCATTTTCATGAGATTTCATGATCTAGTATTGGTATGCGAGTTTCGGGTTATTTTAGCAAATTTCACTTCAGAGGGCAAAATGGTCCTTTCAAAAAACTTGGATAGAATGGATAGTAAATGGTGCCAAATTTGGGATAAGGGAGATAATGGTGATGATATTATATAATTAAATGGTATGATGGAAAACAAGTGTCAGAATTTGGTTAGAAAATAGATGGTAGTGGGATGACATCACTTTCCACCATTACATGTTTGTAATATTACAAGAGATGGGAAATTAAACAAAATTTGGATAAAAGAAAAAATAGATTTTGGCTAGGAGGGAAGAGAAGAAAAAGAAATGGAATTAAAAAGAAAAGAATTGGAATATTATTATTAAGTCTTTTTATTATTTCTTCTCAAAGGTTCCTAAGACTTCATCTTCATCCTCACTTCTATGTTTTGCTCAAGCTTCACCAAGCCTCATCTCTTCATTTATTCATATCTTCATCTCTACACCAAATCTTCAAGAAATCAACAAGGTAAGGACGGATTCATGTTAGTTTCTTCAATAAAACAAGGTTGGTGTGTTGTTAGAACTCATTCTTCTCTTCTCCACTAAAGGGTCGATTTTTGCAAGGAGTTTGGGGGAAGGATTTTTCATCAAATTCATCAAGAATTGGTTAAGGTGAGCTTGAATAGAGGTTATTTTGAAGTGATATCAACCTATTGTGATCAATTTCTTCAAGATTAGTTGAATTGGTGAATTAGGGTTCTTGAGCAAAATTGGGGAAAATTAAAAGTGATTGTGTTACAGACCACCCCTATTATGTCCACCAAGACAGTTTCGACGGTGTAAGGCACGGTTCCCATGGTGCAAGGTATGGATTTCCTTATCTGAATACCATAAACATAAGTCAAGGTTGAGTGTATAAAGATTCCATGTTTTGGGAGTTTAATTTATTTATTGAGTTACTCAAAGAGTTCGGGTCCAAAAATATTTGTGACTGTAGCCTTATGTGTCTAATTGAAGAAAAACATTACGAAATCTGATTTGGATATCTATGGAATTTTATAAAAAGGTTTTACTGAGAACAAGTTTTAGAGCTCCTGGTGTGATCCTGGCATGATGGTGGCGCCATGGATCACGCCAGGAATGGGGAAAATGGCCAGCTAGTCATTTTTCTGCTCTACAGTATGATGGGTGGCATGATCCATGGTGCAGGGATCACGCCGAGCAGCCCAAATTTCTTAAAGAGGGCATTTTGGGTCTTCTTCCCCATTTGCAACATTTGCTCCCTCTGCTCTCTCTCTCTCTAGCCCGAAATCCTCTGAACTAAACACCCAATTTTGAGCTCCAATTTGCAAGGAAATGATGGATTCATGGAAGGATCATTGTGGAAAGAACATCACAACAAGGATTCAGCTCTAACAACAACAAATTATCATATTTCAAATTTTGGGTAAAATCAAAAGTTGGTATTTCTGAAGTTTTTTGGTATAATTGAAGGTGTAAACATTTTATAATAATTTCGTTGAGCTAAGAACACATTTTACACCATTGATTTGGCCTGAATTGATGAATTCAAAATCTAGTGGGTTGATGAATGAATTTTAGCGTGGGAAAATGGCACCATCTTGCGCCACCACAACGGAGGAGACTGACACCAGGGCTTGGATGTTGGCACATGAAGGTGGCGCCAGGTGCTAGGTCACGGGGCATGAAGATTGTGCCATTTGGCGCATGAAAGTGGCGTAGTGCCTATTTTGCACCCCCAATTGCAGCATTTGCAATTTGCTCCTTAATCTTTCTTCTTGGTGCAATTAGGTCCTATCAGGATTGTTTGAAGCTCATTCTCCTTCTCCATTTGCGTGATATTTGACCGCGTTGAGGTCCTTTTCAACTTTAAATGTACGCACGTATAAATCTTTGGAAATCATAAGCAAAGTACATATTTATCAATAAAAGCGGGCAATATCGATGGATTTCATGCTCTAAATATGGCGGAAAAGTGTACATTTTGTACACTAATCACTGGTTCCATGGTAGAAATATAGGTGTGCAGGTACATAAGGAATGCAATGGTTCCGTGCATCTTCGTGACCACCGAACCCAATGATTATGATGTGATGTGTTGTGGTTGGTGAGTATTCATGACCTCGAACCTAGGTAATTCGCGAAGAAAACCTTTATTTCTACCTAAACCCTTACTGGGTTCTTTCGGGAACTCACCCCTTTCATTATAAATTATCCTTTCAGGAGCTTGTAGTGTTAGACCGTGGAGTATCTTGCCCGATCACATTGTGATTGTGTGTTAAAGGTATTGTTAGGTCTTTATGATTGTTGTGATAATTGATAAAAGGAAAGGGTGGGGTGAGCCCGATAGAGAAAATGTGTGTGACAGGGAAATAGATTATGATGTGATTACGGAATGTGATATGGAAAGGAAAGTATGAAAAGAAATGGCTATAATGTGAAATGAAAAGATATGTCAGTAATGTGAATGGTTATGGCATGCAAATGGATGTTTTTGGATTTTATGGATGAGCACTATATGTATATATGTGACTAACGGTTAACCTTTATATTCTTTTTATGTATTCAGCAGTAGCAGCAGCAACAACAGCAGTAGTATCAGCAACAGCAGTATCAGGTGCTAGTTGTCGGGGTCCTGCCGATTCGAGCACCCGTGCTTAAGTGTTATCACCTATTCAAAATGGCTCTGTAGATATAGATTCCATACTTACATGTAGAATTGAATATGTGATTAAGTATACTCATATGATGATATGATTGGTGATGTGTAAAACGGATTACTAATGGAATGAGCTATTGATGATATTCATTGTGGAATTTCTTGATTGCATGTTTATTTATCGGGAGCCTCTGCCCGGTAGTGAAAGGGCAGAGTCTTTTATGGTGCATCTAGTCTGAGCGGAGCTCAGTATATCTGTATATATTGTGAATTATGAACTTCAGGTACAAGGAAAGTGGAAATTAGAAATCCTGGTAAGTTTGGAAGTGTAAACAGGGACCTGATAGTGGTTTAAACCCACATTATTGTTGCGCATTACAGGATGTGCGTTTAGTTGTTGCCGCCCTGCCAGGCCCGCATCCGCTTCCCGCTGAGATGTGTAGAGAGGGAGTGGTAACAAGTTGGTATAAGAGCATGGTTAAAGGATAAGTGATTAAGAGAAGAAAGTTGAAGTGAGGTTTAGAGAAAGTTAAGAATATGGATAAGAGCATCTTTGCGGTTATTATCAGAATGTTCAAGAAGGAATTACAGGAAAAAGGGAATGTACTTGGACTTCTGAGGGGTGTGTTCAGATGGGCGATGCCCCTATTCTACAGATCAATTCCGGGCATGTTCTGTAACAAGAGCTCCTTACGAGAACATCCTCAGAATGAGAAGTAGGACTGCAGGGAGTCAGTCCAAGCATACTAGAAAAGAATAGGTTAATAGATTTTTTGATAGGAATTGTTATTAGGTATGTTGTTGCCTAATGTGAATGATGCTGAAATTGTATATGATAAACTGCATCATACATTATGCATTGCATCTATACTACAGAGCCAATAGGAAATACTGCTGCTTGCTTATGCTGTGTAGTTAACCGTTGTATGTGCTCTTTCTTATGTTATGGGATTTCATGCAAATGATTGATACTCGCGGACAACGATCTATATTTTCGGAGACAAGAGATACAGATCACACTCTATTTGATAATGTTAAAGGAAAGTATTGGATGCCCGGAAACCACCAGTGTTAATAGAATCTTCACTGCAGTAGGTTTGAATTTTGAGGAACCTAACGCAAGTCCTAAGGATGTGATTGATTGTGGTTTGAATGATGGTCGGAGGACCCAAAGGCCTTAGATGAGAGTGTTATAGATTCTGATGGGTTGACATGGATAGAGCACTTATAGCATTTCAATCCCCCTCGATTGTACAGGTAAGGAAAGGCCGAAAGGGGCCAAATTATGATATATAGGTATGAGTTTCATTTGGGAAATTGGACTCCCTTTCCAATAAGGTGGTTTCAATGGCCACATTTAACCCTCACGACTGGCAGTTCTACCGGTGAGAGGAAATGATGAGCTTAAGGAAAACATAATATGTGTAGTGGGATAGATGAGGTCCCGATATGGACTGGGAGTAGTTCTCCCATATCTGTGTCAAGGGTAAACGATAAAGGTATAAGTTTCACTCTATTTAAGAATCATATGAAAAGATCACTTTAACTAAGGCAATAGAGAGAACAACCACGGAATAAGTGGATTGAAGATTAAGTGGTAAGGATTCTATGTATCGCTCGCATGAAACTTTCTAAATCGGTTGATAAGATGAATGTGTGAGGAACTTCATTTCTTAAAAGGATGAGATTGCGCAAGGTCATGAATGGTAAAGATTGTTAAGGTTAGTTCAATGTGATAATAGGTATCATTTAGTCTTAGGACTCGGTACTATTTGTGATTGCTATGTAAGAAACCGACAATTGACTCAGGGTGCAATAAGATGTACCCAGAGGATGGGATGCCACCTCAGCTCAGGAAGGTAGTCTAAACTACCTCTTCTGCCTGACAGATGATGGTTTAAGAATGTCAACTAATAGATACAAGATAATTATATTAGTTATACTATCGGTAATTCTAAAGAAGGAAACTATGTGAAGAATGTCATAATGGTATGGTTTATGTTCAGTGGAATGAGGGACTTGGTTTCAGTTTGGTAAGTTAAATGGTATATATGTGTAGGATATCTTATCAAGTAAGCTTTATGTATATGGTTTTCTGATGTTTCGATGTTCAGAACCTAAGATATGTGGTGTGTTGAAATATAGTCTTTGTAATGAGACTACAAGGGAGTGTAAACTCCATTCTATTAGACTTCGGTCTAAATTGTGTGAATTAGTGATGTGTTATGTATAAGTTAATGTATGAATAAGTATATAATGATCATGATTATGATAATGGTTATGAAAATGACATTGTCAAGCTATGAACTTCCGTCTGATGAGACGTGAAGACATATCTGTGGGCCTTCATCCATTAGGACGAGAAGGCAAAGATGTGTATGTCTGATGATAGAATGTAACGATACAGAAAATACCCTAAGTATTGATAGTACACAACTAATTACACCCCACATATCATAATGATATTGGACAGATTATAAGGGAAAGGAAAGCGGAACCTAAAGGTTTAGAAGTGTAATTGTACCTTATAGTGTACTATATAGGTCAAGTGATCTGAAAATTGTTTTTATATTGGCATGGTTATATGATATGCCAGTCGTACTGGCATATTCTACATTGGAAAAGCATTTGAGGTTATAGCAGTCGTCAATTGACATGTTATGCTTAACCCATGGGTAAGTTTCAGTATGAATGTTAAATTGGATTACTGTTTTACAAGAACTGTGTATGTGTAAGCGTTGATGACAAGACTATATATACATAAGTACATTGCTGCGTAACTAGATGAGTGTACTACCTGCCAAAGGATTAAGGTAGGGTGTCGGATATCGATAAGAACTCTATAGATGTTACCTTACTTTTGGTAATGTCACTATGGATTGTTTAACAGGTCAACCAAAACAGGCATAACAGGAAGATATACGGTTACATGAAATACTGGGTTTTATGATATTAGATAGAGATTTATGGTTACCGCATGATTTTTTGAAGTGTTGTGTCAAGTCCTGGGGCACACGCTCGTATTGATCAGAATGTATTGCCCCTATACTGATGGATTTCCAGGATGGATTTCCAGGATGGATTGTGCTAATGGTAAAAATAGTTATGAGGCTGTGATAAGTTATATGGAAGATTGAGATTGATACTTATCTCTGTTGAAAGTTCACATGATAATAGTTGCCACAACACAATTGATATGGCACTTTAAAAGGGTGTGGGATGGTAAAGGTATACGACACCTTATTATTGATCTGAAGTATCAGATAAAATTGAATTGGATCCTAAAGTCATGAAGATAACGGGAAAGATAAGGAACATGATATATTGATACTCAAATATTTTAATATTAAGGTTAAGATACTCTTAGAGGACCAAGAGTCTTAAGAGGGGGAGGATGTTACAGACGACCCCTGTTATGGCCACCAAGAGGGTTCCGATAGTGCAAGGCATGGTTCCCATGGTGCAAGGTATGGTTTTCCTTATATGAATACCATGAACATAAGTCAAGGTTGAGTGTATAAAGATGCCATGTTTTGGGAGGTTAATTTATTTATTAAGTTACCGAAAAAGGTCAGGTCTGAAAAATTTTGTGAGTGTATCCTCATATGTCTAGTTTAAGGAAACATTTACTGAATTGAATTTAGACATCCATGGAATTTTCTAAAAATGTTTTACTAAGGAAAGGTTTTAAAGCTCGGGGCGTGATGGTGGTCTCATGGATCACGCCAAGAATGGGGAAAATGCCCAGCTGATCATTTTTCTGATCCCCGAAGTGATGGGCGGTGTAATCCATGGCACCAGGATCACGCCGAGCAGCCCAAATTTCTTAAAGAGGCCATTTTGGGTCTTCTTCCCCATTTACAACATTTGCTCCCTCTCTTCTCTCTCTCTAGCCCAAAATCCACCCAACTAAACAACCAATTTTGAGCTATAATTTGAAAGCGAATGATGGATTCATGCAAGGATCATTGTGGAAACAACATCACAACAAGGATTGAGCTCCAACAACAACAAATTGTCAGATTTTGAATTGGAGCAAAATCAAAGGTTGGTATTTCTAAAGTTTCTTGGTATAATTGAAGGTGTAAACATGTTCTAATAATGTGGTTGAGCTAAGAACATGTTTTACACCATTGATTTGGCCTGAATTGATGAATTTGAAATCTAGGGTTCACAAGGGTTGATGAACGAATTTTGGGGAAATGTTGAATTGATGTCAAATTAGTGTTGTTGGGTAGTTTTGGAGCAATATTAATACTTGGACTTATGTCCAATTCAAGCTTAATGATGGAGCTAAGAGAAAGTTTATAGAATTGGTGTAGAATTGAGATGCCATATTTTTATGAATTGATGATTCAATTATGTTTAGATGATGATTCTAGGCAACTTTAATACAGTGAGTTGCGAATCATTGAGTATGATAGTGTTATGGTTTAAGTCCAAAATTGGGCAATTTTGTGAAATGATGGATATTGATGGAAAGTTGGGATATTTGCTTATGGATGATCTTAATATAGATCAATGAACATGAATACAAAATTATAGAAGATTTGGATAAGGTTTCAGCAATTTTGGAAAAATGGGCTCATACGGACAATATTGATTATACTTGGAAATTGTTAAGAAAAATGCAATATTTGGCTATAGATCTTCTCAGAATGTGTTATTGTGTATGTAAATGAAGTTGTATTGACATTGGATAGAAAGTTGTTCATTTTCAGATTTTTTTCCAAAATGTTCAAATGAGAAAAAGTTAAGGTTTAGTGATAGGATTTGTAAGTTAATGATGGATTTGAATGTGTTTAAAGGTTAAGTATGGAATGGGAAAGTATTGGAAGATTTTGGTACTTTTCAGAAAATGGCTGGGAAATGAAGAATTTCTAAGTTTCAGAATGGGTAAAGATGAAATGATAGGAATTTATTCCAAATTGCTTATATGATTGTTCAGAACTAATGTGGGTTGCTGGAGCATCCAAATGAAGGCTACTGTGAACATTTACCAGTAGTACACGGAAAAGGATCGGATAAAGGATGTGAATGCTAATGCTTCTAGGTAAGGGTTCAACCTTCTTAAATGTGTATTAATGCAATGCTTAGTGCCATTTAGGTTGGTTGAGATCAGTCTTAAACCGGTGGTGGGGTCTATGACTGGTTCTATGGTAGAAATAGAGGTGTGCAGGTACATGAGGAATGCAATGGTTCTATGCATCTTCGTGCCCACCGAACCTGATGATTGTGATGTGATGTGTCGTGGTTCATGAGTCTTCGTGACCCTGAACCTAGTGGGTGCGACACAAAGTGTCATCATTCCGTGAGTCTGTGCGACCACCGAACCTAGTGTTTGTGACACAATTATTGTGATGTGATGTGATGTGATGGTTCCGTGCATATGAACAACCACTGAACCTCATGTGTGTGATGTGATGGTTCCATGCATTTGTATGACCACTAAACTTTTATGTGTGTGACGTGATGTGATTCCGCTATTAGAGCGATGACGACGGTTATAAAGGGTTCTAGGCCCTCGCTGGTACCATGCGATTGTGTGTGATTGTGTGAAGATGTTATACTCCCAGTGGTATGAAAGAGGATCCCGGGAGGCCATCGTGATGTGTGGGATGGACTAGGAAATGTACTTTGGTACATCATGCAAAGAAAAGTGTGCATTGCATACACGCATTCATGTGCATCATGGTTTATATAGGACATTGCACTAGTATAGTGCATCTTGTCATACTAACATTGTCATTGCAGGTAAATCACGAAGAAAACCTTTATTTCTACCTAAACCTTTACTGAGTTTTCTCGGGAACTCACCCCTTTCATTAAAAACTATCTTTTCAAGAGCTTAAAGTGTTAGATCACAGAGTATCTTGCTCGGTCATTTTGTGATTGTGTGTTAAAGGTATTGTTAGCTCCTTATGATTGTTATGACTATTGATAAAGGAAAAAGGGTGGGGTGAGTCTGATAGAGAAAGTGTGTGTGATATGGCAAAAAAGGTCATAATGTGAATACGAAATGTGATATGGAAAGGAAAGTATGAAAAGAAATGGCTATGATGTGAAATGGAAAGATTTGTCAGTTATGTGAATGGTTATGGCATGTAAACGGGTTTTCTGGTTTTTCTGGACAAGCATTATATGTATATGTGTGACTAACGGTTAACCTTTATGTTCTTTTCATGTATTCAGCAGCAGCAACAGTATCAGGTGCTATTGTCAGGATCCTGCAGATCCGACCACCTATGTTAAGTGGTATCACCTATTGGAAATGGCTCTATAGATGTAGATTGCATACATACATGTAGAATTTAATATACGATTAAGTATACTTATGTGATGAAATGATCAATGATATGTGATTCAGGTTATTGATGAAATGAGCTATTGATGATATTTATTATGGAATTTCTTGATTGTATGTTTGTTTATCAGGGAGCCTCTGCCCGGTAGTGAAAGGGAAGACTCTTTTCTGGTGCATCTGGTCTGAGAAGAGCTCAGTATATCTGTATATATTGTCAATTATAAAGTGCAGGTACCAGGAAAGTAGAAATCAGTAATCCTGGTATGTTTGGAAGAGTAAACCGGGACCTGGAAGTGGTTTAAACCCATATTATTGTTGTGCATTATAGGATGTGTGTTTAGTCACCATCGCCCTTCCGACCCCGTGTCCGCTTCCCACCGGGTCGTGTAGGGAGGGGGTGGTAACAGAACTTGTTGCACGAACCCTTGCTGTATTGATGTCTAGATTTAGTTATGGTAGTTAGATTCCTGCGTCTCGTCAGATTTTGTGGTAGTTTAGTTTATTTTTTTTCTTTCTGAGTTGAGTACTTTAGGCTCTGATCCTAGAGGATTGGATGGTTGATTGCGAAGAGTCTGTTGTATGTCAAAACACGCACACTTTTATGTGGCATCTTCATACAATTCATACATCTTTTTGTGCATAAATTGGAATCTTAGTGTATTCTACTTGTTATCTTCCATTATTTTATAGATGCAAGATGTAACGTAAAATGAAGCTAAAATGTTGCATTTGGAAGCTCGGGACTCAATTTACAAGTTGGAAGACCAAGTCAAGAAGTCTCGGGTCAAAGCAAGAGGATTACAAGTCAAATGATACAAGATGGAGAAAAATGAGCTGATGGAGCAGCTGGCCGGCGCGCCTCTTTGGTCGATGGTCGCACAGAGCTAAATTGCTCAGCGCGCGCCTTACCCAGGCGCATCCAGCTCCGTGCTTTCTATAGAAGAGGGTCGCATTGAGTATCCTGAACAGCGCGCCCCTATTTACGCGACCCCTATACGGTGCCCGATGGTGAGTCAACTCTTACTACAATTTCCCCGAAGTTTCCTTGGTCCAACCCATGTTTTTAGGACAAATATACCCTTAATGACCCTTTTTGGGTTCCTAACATGTCTAGGGGCATTTCAGGATGTTATGTCACTATAAATAGACCTTTTAGGGTAAGTTTTAGAAGAGAGGAATCATAATTTCGGGATTGTTGCAGCTCTTGTAAGTTTCCTCGTCAATAAAAGGGTTGGAGTCTCCTTTCAATAGTGTTATTGGAAATGCTTCCAAGATTTCTTCATTAAAGGCTATTTCTTCTCCTTATCTCTTTTATTTGTCATTTCTACAGCTTTTAGCATGCTGATTTCTATCATTAGTATGTTCATTAGTGAGTCGTTGTTTATGATCTTCTAGGGTTTGCTTACCTAGGAGGTTAACTATCATCTATCATGTCTCTTGATGCTTAGATATTGATT
>JBBYHH010553320.1:0-10819 GCA_038382905.1 Daphne laureola
AAAGGGCTGACCCCTTACCATTGGTAACGCATTTAGTAAAGGGTAGCCCGTTACCATACCACAATCAGCCACGTAGTAGAAGTGTTATATATATATATATATATATATATATATATATATATTTATAAATGGAATGAGTATTCATTCAATGACGAATAACCTTATGCTGAATAAACAAACTAAGCATGGATAGTTTCCCAATAAGGTCTAGAGCTCTTAGCAAATGATGAGCATAAACGGACATACTTTCCCTATAGCATCAGGCTACAAAAGAGGCCAAAACATAATAAGAAATCCTATAGCCCCACAAGCTTAAAGCAAATAAGGGTAAAAATATCCGAGAGTATCTCAAAATAAAGAGCAGAAATAATAGTAGAATCATCAAAATGACAGAATAGTAGGGCCAATTTATAATACGATATCCGAAGTGGTGCCAATGAGAACAAGTCCTCTCCAACTGTCATATGGTTTCATGTAAGTATCCCTCTGCAGCATCCGCGAGCGTGTTCGAGACATCCGTCATCCTCCACTATAGCCACGCAAAGCGTGTCCGAGAAAGTCTATCCCTTGCAAGGATACCCGGAAACCACAAGTACTCCAACGACAACACCTGCACATACAACATCAAAATCCAGCACCACATATCCATCGAATGATGAAACCGAGTCCAGGATAAGAAGCGGATGAGGGAAGCCTACTCGTTGCTCCACCCATCCGCGCTAGTCAGTCTCAAGCCGGCGGGCAAGGAGCAATATCGTTCCCTGCATGTTCCTGTGTGTCCTCCTGAGCAGCACACTTTAAAGTGATTTATAAAAGTGAAAAGCTTTAAGACATTTGAGAAAAACGTTTGGAATGGAGAAAACCTTTACGAAAGTAAAAGAGCATTAGAGACAATGGGTATGTTTGGTAACAATCTTTTAAAAGTAGCTTTTGCATTTTAAAAAGCTATTTACGGGTAGCTTTTCACGATTAACTGTAGTTGTTTGATATTGATTATTGAAAAACAATCCAAAACGTTAAAGCTACTTGAAATAGCTATTCCTAAACGGAGCCAATATTCCCAATAAAGATTTTTTTTTTAAAGCAACTAAAGAAATTTTATTAAAGAACCTCAAATGTTACACTATAGTCCCAAAAGAATAATTTGGGAACAAATCTCCTAGTATGCAAATCATGCCAATAGGTCTCGTTGCTAAACACAAGTGGACACTATTAAATAACTCCATACAAGATAACACGGCAATGAAAAAATCCCCTAATCAACCAACTCTTGCAATTCCATCTCCCCACCTTCATGTGATACAATTTCTAAAATCAATTATTAGTTAATTTTTCATACCTCATCGCAATCTCTTCAATTCTCTACTTGTGGAGAGATTAATTGAAAGAGCCGAAAAATTCTTCTTATGCTTCCCATTATTTAGACTAATAACAGACTTAGAACTCCATGCATTCTTGCATCACCAAACTTATGAGTTGAAAGGATTGACTTTGATGGTGTTGAATCCAACTTTTCACTCTTATGCCTAGAATGAAAAGTGGATATAAAAGAAAACCCAAATCCAATTAAATTACGAGGCCAAAAAAGTTCAAAACCTCATTTAAATGATAGGCTCTCACATAATTCACTTGTGTAGTGTTTTGATCGCAACATCGTAAGTGTAAGGTTATCAAACAAGTAGTAAACCGGTGAGTACCGGATCGAATCCATATTGATTTGTGATTATAGCAATTTGTGTGTGAATTAAAAAAAAAAAAATAAGGATTTGATTGATGAATGTGAGAATTAATTAACTAAATAAGATTGAAATAATTAACAATTAAATATTAACTCTACCTCTTAGGATTACTGATCTACTTAAATTTCATGTTTGACCATCTAGAACTACCTACAATTACTCCTTATGTCCCAAACATATTGTCACAACATCAAAAAAAAATATCACAAATGAAATGACCCTTTCACACTTGTATTTTATTTTAGTCAATTTTTACCCTTACATATGCAGTCATTCATAGAGTCTAGGGAGTGAGTTTGGGGAGGGGTGAGAATAAGTTTGAAATGGGTTAGTGATGAAAATTTATGTAAAATGAGTTAGTGACCAAAAACAATCTTATTCTATACAAAAAAGCTAAAAGTGACAACACGTTTGGGACGGAGGGAGTATTAAAAGATGTATCAATTCTAAGTGTCCTCTATCGAACGTCCACCTAGGTGATTAAAGCATAGTCATCACTACACTCTAATTGTTCAAGTGATCTATCTCTTTCCTAGACCCGTGACAAATTATCGCTCTATGATAAAGTCTAGCATAATTACCCTCTGTCTAGTAATACTTTTCTCTATCGAACAAAAGCATACCACAAATATTATGTGATTTTAAGAATAATACGTGAACTATCCGAGTAATTAAACAATAATCATGAAATAATAATTTATAGAATTAAATATCAAACCCTAGATTTAAGTTTTACAATAAATTCTAAAAGATAAATAATAATTAACTACTAAACATAATTAAAATATGAGACGACAACCAACATACTAAAAATGAACATGTGATGTGAATCGTTAGCGAAATTTTTTTCCCTGCCTAAGCTAGGGTTTTTGGAGCCGCTTCCCTCTTGCCCTCTCTCCCTCTCTTCTGCATCGTCCCGCTATCTCCCTTCACCCCCACGCAAGCACGACCTCCTCTCGACCCACCGCTCCGCTGCACCTACCCCACTCCCGGTGATGTCCCTAACCCAACTTCAAGACAAGATGGCGACGTTTTCTTTGGAGGGTGACGATTCGACAGCAGCAATCGACATCCGCGATTTGGGAGTGGAAATTGGTCCGGTGGCTGATGGCCCGGGCTTAGTTCTAGCAGCGCGTGTACTATCCTCACGGGTAGCACGCGTGGAGAACCTATAGGCTTTGATTCCCTCTAATACTGTGGCTGCTCAGGAACAAGTGGAACAGAGGGCGATAGTCCCTACTGATGAGTTTGTTTCTCCTACTCCTGCTCCGATACCTTATGTGTTTACAGTAGGTAAAGAAGGGGAACTGACGTTATTATCCCAGCCTCTGCCAAAAAATGGCAACAGGCGAGGACGTCCGCACGGGGGGAGGGTACTCCTCGGACAGCCGGAAGAGGGGCAGGCCGTGGGGGCCTTTCTGGAGACGGAGTAATGGAGGATGGGGCATGCAATCCTGGAGAGTGCAAAAGGCCAAGAGTGGGAGTTCAGGAAGCTATCGCTTAGGAGGACACTCAGGAACAGGCAGGGAGCGATATTGCTCCCTGCCCACCGGCGTGATACTAATTAGTGCGGGTGAGTGGAGCAATGAGTTCGTTCCCCTTACTCGCTTTTTACTATGGACTCGGTTTCATCAGATAATGGACTTGTGGGGTCGGGTTGGGATGGCGAATATGATGGTAGTGTTGTGGGTGATCTTGTGCCTTTCGGGTACCCTTGCAGAGAATAGACTTTCTCGGGCACAATTTGCGTGGTTACAGTGGAGGAGGACGGATGTCTCGAACAAGCTCGCGGATGCTGTGGAGGGGTACTTTTTTAGAGCCATATGACAGTTGGAAGAGACCTGTTCCCCAGGGCATTATTTCGGACTTCGCGCCACAACTTGGTCTTGCTACTCTATTACTTTGATGATTCTATTATTAGTTGCACTTATTTCTTTGATTTACTGTTGGACATTTTTCCCTTCCCTCCGAAACTGTAGGAACTTTTACCACGTTTTGGTTTCATTGGTAGTCTTAAGCTACGGGGAGTATAGATTTCCTATTAGCTCACCACGTGCTAAGAGCTTTAGTTACTATCGGGTTTTATCCCCATCTAGTTTGTTTATTCAGCCAACGGCTGCTTGCTAGTGAATGAAGATCATTCCGTATTTTTTAAAAAAAAGACCTTGAGAACTATAATTATTTACAAATTATGCCACTCAATCTTCCACCTTATGCTCCACCACGATCCAAAGAAAATCCACCTCCTTTTTCTTCAAACTACCACGAGCCTTTGAGATGATGAGATGAACCGTCGGCGGGTGAAGCGCATACTGAAGCTCACTTGGGGATTTTTTTGTTTGTTTTTGAACTGCATCATAACAACTTCAATTAATGATAGAAAATGAGTATAGAGGTGGTAACAACATGGTGTGACACCCATGAGTAGCGGTGCAACCAAGTGAGCAGCCAAGTGAACTGGGACAAAGATAGACAAAATGAAGAGTTGTGATCCGGCACAAAGAGAGTCATGATCCCGCTAAAGGAGAGTCGTGATCCCGTTAAGGGAGAATAGTGATCCGCGATAAGAAAGTAGTGATCTATAATAGAAGAGTCTTGATCTCAGTAGAAGAGCAATGATCTTGTAACAAAAGTTTTATTGTCTTATAATTCATGAACCTTATACTAAAATATGATGATTATCATTATAATTTCTTGATCCCAGTAGGAATTTCAAAAATAAATATTTGATGAACAATAAAAAAACATGTCAACGTCTAAACAAACTCTAAAAAAGTATCAAAATATATGACATATAAGTATTTTTTTCTTATTTTCATTAGAGTGACTAATTGTTTATAATTTTTTTATTAATAAATAATAAAAAATAAATTTTTTAAAGAAAAAGATAAAAAAAAATGATATTAATATAAATAAAATGAAAAATATTACACTGAGGATGCATATTTTTTAAATAGCGCCTAGCGGATCCTAACCTAAACCCATGATGAGAGGCATTGGGACACTGCACACTTTATCATGACCCTTTTACAATTTGTATATTGTATCGCCAATTTTTTATTACATCACCTTATCTGTCATTTTCTTTCAAGTCTTGTGAGTAATTAATTGCACTTTCTGAATATTGGCAAGAAAAATAATCACTGGAAGAAAGAGAAGTGAACTTTTACATAATCCAGAATTCTTTTTGAGGATTTGCATGTGCCAAATTTAAAACGGGGATTTATAATTTTTTTTTTTTACCGAACACGGGGGTGTGTTTGAGTTATAAAAAACCAACACTTTTTTCATATTTTTTTGAATTTTAAAAGAGAGATATAGAGAATATTAAGAGAAAAATTTAAATATGTGTTGATTTTTTGTGGGAGTGGGGATGTCGAACACGCTGTGTGTTCAACTGAAAAAAATGGAAAATTTTAAAATTAATAATCCGTACTATAAAATTCAGAAACATAAAAAGAAATGGGAGAATTTTTTGTTGTTGATAAATTAAGATTTTTTTGTGGGGGCTAATGAACATAGCTGAAGAAGAAAGTCCGCTCTCTTCATTCGCTTTTTAGTAATGATTCAGTTTTATCAGTTAATAGACTTGTAGTGCTGGTATTGGATATTGTTGATGAAGGCTTTGTCGTGGATGAACTTGTTTTTTTCAGGTATCCTTAGAGGGGACAAACTTTTTTGGGCCCGTTTTATATAACTACAGATGAGGAGGACGGATGTCTCAGTCATAATTGTGTATATTGCGGGGGGATACTTCTACAGAGCCGTATGACAGTTTGAAAGGACCTGGTCATTATGACATTATTTGAGTTATTACACCAATTATTGACATCACTATTCTATGTATTTGGTGATTCTATTATTGCTTTTATCTGCTTCTTTCATTAGGTGTTAGACAATTTGCTCTAGCTGTCGTTGGGACAACAAAGTCTTTCATGCTATTTTGGCCTCCCTTATAACCTTAAGTTATTGCAGGGCTGAAAACGAGTCGAACCAAACCGAGTATTAGGTTGTTCACGTTAAGCTTGAAAATCATATCGAGACTGAAATTGTGTTCATATTTGGTTTGAAAATAATATGAACGAGTTCGAACGAGCTTTAAATCAATCGAACTCGAGTCGAGCTTCAGCTGTTCATAAATAACAGTGGATAAAATTAAGATAAAATCGAGCCGAGTCGAGCACTAAGTTGTTCATATTAGGCTTGATAAATGTATCGAGCTTAGAATTTTGTTCAAATTTGGTTTGAAAATAATATGAACGAGCTTGAAAGAACTTTTAATCGAGTCGAGCTCGAGGCTGTTCGTTCAACTTTCACCCCTAGTTACTGGGAGGGTAGTTCTACTCATAACTCAACTTCTGCTGAGAGTTTTAGTTATCATCAGGATTTGTCCCCGTTTAGTTTGTTTATCCAGTCTATGACTGTTTGTCAGTGAATGATGATTATTTCGTGTAAAAAGAAAAAAAGAAAAAAGAAAATAAAAGTTAACAATTACTTTTAAAAAATTGATTTTGATAATTATTTTTTTTCATATTAAAATATTCGAACTAGTCGAGTGTGTATATTATAAATATAAATATTCTCCTTTCGCCTATAAATTTTACATCAAAGGCCAATTTCTCTTCCTTTCCTGTGTTTTGGCTGCTCTGTGGGAGCTATACTACACTGCTGTTGCCAGCTTTGTTTTCTGGGGGAGGCGACTTAACTTCTCCACAGTTGGAACAAAAAATCCAATCTTTTATACGAGAGATTCTTCAAGAGGGCCTTTTCTTTTAGAGAAATGTACGCGGAAACTGGGTTGTTTTTCCCTTACATGCAGAATTTCTCTCAAGATATTCAGCAGCTTGAAGAGTACTGCAAATCCCAGAAACCGAATGCTTCAATGGTACTTCCTCTCTTTGTTTCTCGGTCCATATTTTGCTTATTTGATGCAAAAGTTGCATGCTTGTTCAAAAAGTTCCCTGCTTTGGCTCTCTCTACTTGATCGGCATTTCTTCCCATTTACCTGATTCTTTACTGGTTTTGGTTTCAATATCAATTAGTGAAGGAGAGGCCTCTCCTGTCTTCTGCGGTGTTCTTGGTTGTCATCACGGTTCATCTTCTGACAAAATGAAGGCATTCTTGCCTGGTAAAACTGAAGTTTCAATTTTGAGTTTCTGGTTGGTGGAGGAGCTTTACAGTAATCTTAGTACCTATCTTGTTGGATTTGATTTTCTCACCTGAAAAGATTTGAAATTTGGTGAAAAGTTTTGATTTTTGATTTTCTTAATTTCTTGTTGCGCTTCTTATTCCCTATCTTATCAGTTCGGAATACGGATGAAAAGTAAGTAAGGATGTTGAAAGCTCCCTCCTTGATGCATCCGGATTCTCTCAGGACTGTTATGGCTTATTCTATTGAGCATTTACCTCACCAACCAAACAAGGCATAAATGGTTAAACATGGGATTTTTTCTTTTTGTCCTAGCTGGATCTGGGAAAGGAGAAGTAGGAATATAGCATGGAAAGTGATTTCCATGTCACAAGAACCGTCTTCTTCAAGATTACCTCCAATTTTCCTCACTTTCTGATGTTAACTAGTTGCTAGGTTTTGTTCTCTCTTTTCAGCGCACTCAAGTCTCAAACCCCTTTTTTGTTAGCATTGTTTATTGACATAAGAAAGGTGGGGAAATAGTTAAAACGAAACAGTTGATTGAAAAAGGAAAGTCCATGTTGCTCTTTTTTATTCTTGTGTGGAATCTTTTCAGGCTTAAGCCAAATTTGGCAAAGCGGCGGCCAGAAGGTCTTTTCCATTTTAAAAGTGGCTGGAGCTTTAAGCTTTTGCTTAGTTGAAACAACACAGATCTTTGTCTTTGAGACGTTTGTTCTTAGCTCATTTGTTAGTAAGATGGTTGGACTGATTTAGTTGGTACAGTCGATATATTATGGAAACTCTTCGCGAAGATGTGCATCATATTGTATCCTACCTTACCTGTTTATGATGATCTAATATCTCTAATCCATGTCTATTGTCTTACAGATTACCGATATTCCTCTCAATGAGTTTTGTGCCTTTGGTCTAGTGTCAGAATTGGTGGGCTGGAGTGATCTGAACAAGTACTAAGTTAATTTTCCTGCAGACAAATTTCTATGATTTCATACAACAATAACACAACAATTAAACCTCAATCCTGACTAGTGGGGGTCGGCTAGATGAATCCTCTTTCTCCAAAGAAACAGATTGTTGTGTCTTTATATGAAGGGAGTAATGTGGACACTGAGAAACCAGCAAGATAGACAACTTTTTACTTTTTCCCATTTTTCCTTTTAAACAACCAATAAAGAGCTACATGAATCATGATCTCATCTGTTTTGTTTCTTAACGACTACTACCTGCTAAAATGTTTCTTACTTCCGCAGTTCAAATTTGTGTCAGGAAAAATTAGATTCATCAGTAGACTGGTGTTCGTATTGTAACTAACGGATTTTCCCTTTATCGATGTAGAGCAACCTGGTTCATACCTCTACCATAGCTGAATATGACCTGGGAGGAGAAGGGGATCTGTTTAAAGCTCCAGAGCCCATCATTGAAGAGCCATTGCTGGGAATGGACCCCATGACAACAGCAATTTCGATGATCTCTTGTAGTGAAGATGATATAACCTCTCAAGGACTGAAGGCTTCAGATATTGTATCTTTTCAGAATGAACAGCTTTTACGGGAGGTTCTCTATGAGTGTGAGAAGGACCTCTTGGTGAATTCAGCCATTGAAACACCATTGTCTGAGGTTCTGGATACCAATGTTCCTATGGCTCAGACCATGGAAGACCAGATCGAAGAAAGTAAGGTGCTCCCTGATTTGCCATTCCAAAAGAGTGTAAGCTCAGGCTGTTTGAGCTCAATGGAATGGCTGCATGGGTCCAGTGCCAGGCCAAATTTCCTTGATTTCCCGGGAATTGATTTCAGTGCAGCCTATGGTATGAGGAGGGCATTCAGCGACGGGGACATAAAGGTTAGCCTTGATGACCTTTTCACCGTATACATCAGCCTGTTGGTTTGATTACTACTATTAAGATTTCAGTGATGTTTATCGGGTCTTCGGTTTTGATTTTATATTCTGGAAGTCCTTATCACCATCACGAAATAGATGGTGCTTAATAGTTTGAGAGATACATTTGCACCATCACAATCTTGACAGTCATGCAGCAGACTAAGTTTCATCACTTATGCGAGTTTTCTAGCATAAATTCTTGAAGCATTTGCTGGACCGCTGAAAGCAACTACTTGTCTCCTGCATCAGTCCTTAATTTCAACCCTAGTGAAAGAATGAACCTTTGTTAATTTTGATTCCCTTTCTGTCTGATTGCTTGGCGCAAAGGTGAAGTGCATCCTTGAACTCCACATTGAGCAATGAGCTAGCATGTGTAGACTGTGTAACAAAGTCCTTGGACAGAGAAATGTTTTAGATGCTTGTGGCTATTTCTATTGGATGGGGCTTGCTTGAGTCATTGATGTTCCTTTTTTATGGCAGACTCTCGGTAACACTAGTATGAGCTTTAACAATTCATCCCTCGAGCGGCCGTTAGTCAGTACGTGCTCAACCGAAGACCGGAAAGAAAAGCTCTCGAGGTACAGGAATAAGAAGACCAGGAGGAACTTTGGGAGGAAAATCAAGGTTCGATATCAAACTTCACTAGTTTTGTTGTCAATTCAATTTCTTCCGACTGCTTATAGTTCTAGGTTCTTGTGTTATTGCAGTATGCTTGCAGGAAAGCGCTAGCTGACAGCCAGCCGAGAGTACGCGGAAGGTTTGCGAAAACCGAAGAATCTGACACCCCAAGGAGGGATTGACTGTGGAACTTGCATGAACGTACCTGATGCTAGCAGTTACAACAGGGAGGTAGTTGCAGTACTGAGAACAACTGGAGAAAGAAGAAAGTAGGTAAAAGGCGGGCGCGGCGCAACAGCGACAAGCTTCATCTCCATTGGTGCTGAATAAGGATTGCAGAATTCATAGTAGTAGTTGTTTGTTTGTTCATGCAATAATTTAGTAAGCTCTCCTAAGATGGTTAAGTGGGGTTGTATTCTCTGTATATAAGTTGTAGTATTGGTTCAATAAGATGATGAAGCCAAAATGTGCCAAGCCAACAACCAACTACTTTATGTTGATTACACCTAAACTTTAACTATTAACAGTTTGCTCCTCACACTTACAAAATAGTTTTAAAAAAATGACACAACTAGTTCCTGAAGTTTTTTCTGCTAACATCCTATCCAAGGAATGCATGCTTAAACTTTCACAATACAAGAGTTTCTCCTACAGCTGCCTGCCTGCCTGAAGAATAAACAATCTTATATATTTAAGTTTTTAACATTATGGTTTTCTAAACAATTTTAACATTTGTCAATGGTCCTCTAATTTAATGACTGAAAGTAATATACACGATACGTAACGTTTAGGACTTGATTGTTAGTTTTTCAAGTTATAGGATTTAGTCATTAAAATGAACATAGTTTTAGAACAAAAAATGCACTTCATCGAGAACTTCAATTCAATTCAAGCATGATGATGATAGGACGAGGGTTTAGTTTACCATAGGATTTATTGGAGTGGAAGAAGGGAATAAAGTTTAGGAGCCCATGTGTCATTATTTCTATAGTTTAGGGGTTATTGTGATTGCTTCTTTCTTCTTTTTTATTTATAGAATATTTTTTTTTTCTTTATTTCCTTCAATCGGTATCGGTGCTCCTGAGGAAATCTGATTTTCGTTTAGGGTTCCGGCGCTCTCTCTCTCTCTCTCTCTCTCTCTCTCTCTCTCTCTCTCCCTCTCGCAAATCTCAACTCTCTCTACCGGCGGCGTCGGCGTCACGATTATTACAGTAAGATCTCGAATTTCGTCTTGATGATATATTGCCTTGTGTCCATCCATCTGTGTCTGTCTGTTTGGTTTAATTAGGTTTTTCCATTGCTTAATTTCTAGGTCAGAAGCTAGGTAGCTCTCAGACGGATCGAAATACGTACGTTTGAAGAATCATATCATTGTTGTGTTGTCGAGTTCTTCCTGATCTCCATATGGCGCTGTTTACTAAGCTGCCAGATTTAC
>JBBYHH010553431.1:0-10818 GCA_038382905.1 Daphne laureola
CTTACACTCCAAGTGCAAATGATGATGGAGTGATTTACACTCCATCTCATACCAACCTTATCTCTTCTTGGTCACAATTCAACATGTGACAAATGAACCCTAACCAAGCCAACATGGGATCAAATTCAGAATCCCAAATGGGTTAGGAAGGCATTCAATTCGGATGGTACAAGCCATAGGGCTCAAAACCCAAACTTTCATCCCTTGGCCCAAATGGTGTTGGCAGATTTTTCGTCCAACTTGTACGAATTAACTGTACCAATCTACCAGGCCTAAAATCATGAAATTTTACATGAATATATCCCTATGTGTCTAGTTTAAGACACATTTTACAAATCTTGATTTGGACCACTGTGGAATTAATTAAAAATGTTTGACTGACCAGAGGTCAAACTGTGCGCGGAAATTGCCAAATTTCCGAAAGTCACTAGAATTCCATCAAATGATCTTCGAATAAATTCTCGGGACATAGACTTTATTTATGAACATATTCCAATACATGTCATTAATTTGTCCCAGTAATTACATAATTTACCATTCCGGCCAAATTACATCGGAATTTCACCAAATGTTCGAGGTGGGTGTAACAACTATAAACCAAAACCATCAATTTTACTTGAATAGAAGGAGTAACTTTTTACCTTTAAGTATAATTATTTCACTTTTCATATTTGAAATAATTTTTAAAATGTCCATGTATATAGTTTTTAATAGTAGTATTAAAGCTCTTAAAATCAGGAACTTTAACCGTAAATATCAAGATAATACTTTAACCGTAAATTTATTATGAAACATTGCTTATATTTTTATTTATTAGAAGAATTCTTACTGGCTAGCACTTTTAAAAAAATAGTAAACATCTAGAAAATACTCAAAAGTCATATAAAGCTATTTCACTCAAACCAAATTTTTTTTTTTTGTCTATTTAGCTTTTACCATTGAATCTACGGTTATATTTATAGAATTTTGAGCATAAATGGTTACTTGATCCTTGTTGCTTGAAAACATAATCTTCCTAATATTTTAAAGTCTAATAGACATAAAATCTAGGCTTTACTATTAGACAGTCCCTGAACTATGTTGACTCAATTATTTTAGTCTATGAATTATAAAATGTGTCAACTCAGTCCCTCAACTATGCATTATCAAGCATTTTACCCCTTTCACCGTATTAATGTTAGTTAACTATAGGAAAAATGCCTATTATGATTCTATTTCTTTCTAATTTATATCCAAAGTCCTCTATCAGATCTAAAAAAAATATCGTCTCACTGAGTTTTCTGGATGGATGGATCGGGTTGAACTGGAGCAGAGCTGGCTACTACAGCCCCTTGAAGTTTTGAACTTAAGCATTTAGAACCTAATATTTTAAATTCTTACAAATAGGTCACTCATCTGTCAAAAAAACTAATGACGTTAGTGTCTTATTGAGCAAGTTATCGAGTTAAACGACTAAACTTCTTGAACTTACATAGTTCTGGGACTGCGTTACCATATTTTATAATTCGGGGACTAAAGTGCGTGAGTTAACATAATTCATGTGACCATTTGATAATAAATCCTAAAATTTAAACATTTTAAAAAAATAGGACGAAATTAGTAATTAACATGTAAGTATGGTGTTACAACTTTTCAATCAATGAAAAATTTCCTAATCTACAATGTTATTATAAATTGTAAAAACAAGGTTTTGGTGCCCGGGTTTCGCAGCGGATATTAATTACAACATTTTATAGAACTTGAGAAGGTTGTGATATAAAAAAAAAATGATCATAGATTATAGAATAATTTTTTTAAATTAATGAGAAAATAAATAATAATTACAGATGAAAATGTAATTTTAGCTTTTTAGATAAAAAAAAACTTTTCATATATATATATAAGTTTTACGATTCATGGATTAACGAGTAAAAGGGTAAGAAATAAATATCAAATAATATATAGTCATTTCAGTAATTGACAGAAAAAAAATAAAACCGAAATATTTTAGGATGAGTTGTTATCTATCCACAAAAAAATATTTAAAAAAATGACAAAGAAAGCAAAACACATAAATAAATAAAAAACAATCTTAGAGTGCAATTCGTAAAATAGAATAAAATATAAATGAAGTGAGTAATTAACCCTTAAAATGGAAAAAATGTCATGTTGTGATTGGAAGTGGTACTGTTCATCACCAGTACCACTTCTATAAATGAATAGAGTGATAATAGTTCATCAAATAAAAATATAAGTTTGAGGTCATTTATGTCACTGGTATAGCAAGATAAAATATAGACTTAAATGTATTACGAATAACATTATAAGAATTGAGAAGTAGAATAATTTAGAAGTTTATAAGAAACTCATGATATTATCTCTAAAACTTCAGGAACCAATGCAAAAAGTAATAAGAAAAGGAAGGGATTTTTTTTCTTCTAGAAATGTTCTCATAAATTTCATAAAATTTCTCCTACAAATAGTATAAATGAACACACTTTAAAATAAAATTAAACAAAAAGATAAACAAAAAAGAAGTTAAAAAACAAATTTAAAAAAAAAAAAAAAAAACTGACATGCCCAACCCTCATCAAGAGTTCTTACTTCCGTAAATGTATAGAGTACTAATAAACATTGCAATTTTCTATTACTATACTATGATATTTTAATCATATTTTTTTAATTATGTTGTTTAGTACTTCATCGATCCCAAAATGATGGAACGACTTGAGTATCATGACGATAAACGTAGATGAAATATTATTTTGACATGATTACCAGACACTAAATTAAAAAATGCAAACTAGTTTAGTACTTTGAAAACTTTTTTTTCTTTCTCATTTTTATAACTTTGAAAATATATATTAATCATAACTAGCTACAAGGAATTGAATTCCATGAAAAGTCATTTCTTGGATATGAAATAAATATACTCGTCTGAAATTAATATAGTTTGGTTCATCAGCTGAATTGAATAGGTAATATAAGAAAGAAGGTAATTTGAAAAAGTAAAAAAAGAGAAATAAGATTGATCCTTAAAATAGCTAGGTGGGGTTAGAGACCTCGTAGAGGCGAGAAGAAAGTGGCATGAAAGCAAAGTAGATGGAGTGCCACCAAAATGAGCCAACATTCTCTCTCACCTCTTTCTTACTACCCACTGTAAATCTGATTTCATGAAAATAGTTAATAATTAACTAGAAACTGAAAGTGTTTGTCTGTGTGCTTGTGTGTTGTGTTAGTGGTGGTGGCAGTGGTGGTGATAATGATGATGGTTGTTAATATGGTGGATGCCAACAATACTGCGGATGACCCTGCAGTATGCTATTCTCCGACAATGATTACCACCAACGGGATATGGCAAGGAGACAATCCTCTTGATTTCAGCCTCCCCGTGTTCTTGCTGCAGTTAATGTTGATCATTTTCACGTCACGGCTTGTGGATGTTATGCTGAAGCCATTAAGGCAGCCACGAGTCCTGGCTGAGATACTTGGGGGCATCCTGTTGGGACCAACAGTGCTTGGGAGGATCAAGCAGTTCTCCAACAGTGTTCCCGGCGAAGAGCATGATGGTGCTTCAGACCATGGCCAACATCGGCCTCCTCTACTTCCTGTTCCTTATTGGAGTGGAGATGGACATTTCCGAGGTCAGAAGGAGATGGAAACAGGCCATTGGAATTGCTCTTTCTGGGATCATCCTGCCTTTCATGGTTGGTGCTCTTCTCACCCTTGTCCTTGAGAGGAGTATGGGTGGGATATCTCAGACCCCATTCCTGCTTCTCGTTGGTGTTTCGCTCTCCGTCACTGCTTTCCAGGTTCTCGCTCGGATTCTGGCCGAGCTCAAGCTCATCAACACTGAGATAGGAAGGATAGCTATGTCCTCTGCACTTGTCAACAGCATGACCGCTTGGATTCTGTTGATCATCGCCGTTGCCTTGTATGACACGGGAACGCCTTCCATAGCTTCTGTTTATGTCATCCTCTCTTGTGCGGCCTTTGTGCTCTTCTATGTCTTCGTTGTCAGACGCGCCTTGCATTGGATGGTGCAGAGGACTCCGGAAGGTGGATCTTTCAGTGAGCTGTTCATATGGCTCATTCTCACTGGTGTCATGATCTCCGGCTTCATTACTGATGCACTTGGCACCCATTCTGCTTTCGGGGGTTTCGTATTCGGCCTCGTCATTCCCAATGGACCTCTCGGGATGACACTAGTAGAGAAGCTTGAGGACTTCGTCGTCAGCCTTCTGCTTCCGCTCTTCTTCGCCCGCAGTGGCCTCAACGCTGACATATTCATAATCAAGGGTGTTGCCAACTGGGCGGGATTCCTCTGCGTTGTGTCTCTTGCTTGTATAGGCAAAATTGCAGGTACTGTCGTAGCTGCTAGGTACATCTGCCAGATGCCGTACCGTGAGGGGGTAACTCTTGGCTTGCTCATGAACACCAAAGGTCTCATTGAGATGATCATCCTCAGCATTGGTAAGGATCAAAAGGTATGCACCATGCTATGCTGTTGCTGCTGCTGCTGCTACCTGCAATCTTACTTAGATTATACATAAATGCATACATTAGTGTATGTGCAGATTCTAGATGATGAGTCTTACGCAGTGATGGTGGTTGCGGCTGTGGTGATGACCGGGATTGTCACCCCTATGGTAGCAGCCTTGTACAAACCAGCACGGAGTTCTCGACCATACATGAAACGGACTATCCAGAAGTCGGGACTGGAGGGAGAATTCCGAGTTCTGGTGTGCATCCACAGGCCTAGCAATGTCCCAGCAATCATCAACTTGCTGGAAGCCTCCTACCCCAACGCAAAATCTCCGATTTCCATCTATGCGGTCCACCTAGTTGAGCTCACAGGGCGTGCTTCCGCAATGCTCATAGTTCACAACACGAATGCCAGAAGTAGCAGTACCCGCACAGGCACAGCTGCCAACACAGCGCAAGCACAGTCTGACCAAATAATCATTGCCTTTGAAAGCTTCCAACAGCATTATCCAGAACACATCGCTATTCAACCCCTCACAGCGATTTCCCCTTACTCTACCATGCACGATGACATCTGCGGGTTGGGGCAGGATAAGCACGCGGCCTTCATCATCATCCCCTTCCACAAACAACAAGGCGTGGACGGGAAGATGGAAGCTATAAACCCTGCATTTCAAACAGTGAATCAAAATGTGCTAGCCAACGCGCCCTGCTCTGTAGGGATACTCGTCGACAGAGGTCTGAGTGCTGCATGTTTAACATCTAACCAAGCAACTCACCACATCGTTGTGCTCTTCTTCGGCGGACCAGATGATAGAGAGGCACTTGCATATGCTTGGAAATGTCTGAACATCCAGAGATTAGCATTACATTGATGCGATTTGTGACCCCGGAGAGTGGTGGTGCCTCAACATCACAAATAAACAGCATAGATTTAGACAAGGAGTACATAGATAAATTCAGAGCAGAGAATGAGAACAACGAGTCAGTTCTGTACACAGAGAGAGTGGTGAACAATGGGGATGAAACTCTTGGAGCTATTAGATGTATTGATATCAGGCATGAGTTGGTCATAGTTGGGAGAGGACAAGGAACAACCTCACCACTCTTAGCTGGACTTACTGACTGGAGTGAGTGTCCAGAACTTGGAGCCGTTGGAGATATACTTGCATCATCAGATTTTGTATCAGTTGTTTCTGTGCTGGTGGTGCAACAGTATCAAGGAGAAGACCAAATAGATGAAAGACAAATCCCAGAGGGCTCAAGTCCACAACGTCGGGAGGAAAACTCAGAATCAACTGATGGGCAGCCACATCAACCAATAAAGACACCCTCACCATTCCAATAGCTACCATCTCCACCTGCACTTTTGGCCCATTTCAATTTTGCTACACCAAACACTGGGTTCATCTTCTTCTATTTTTTTCCTGCATATACTTTTTGTACAGTATTAGGAAACAGGGAAATCGCATTTGGAAACGTTTTTGTAACAAAAATTGACAAACATTTTTCATTGGAATAGATAGGTGTTCTATTTACATAATTACATGTGCCTTTTTCTGTACTCTCTCACTCTCTCTTTCAAAGAGCTCTTAAAGGGAAATTGACCAACAAGCAACGCTGCAAGTCTTGAAAGCCATTCACCATCATGTGTGCCAGATTTTTATGGGTATTGATGATTAACAGCAACCGATTATGATCAGAGATCTTGAAAAGCCCATTTCCTGCAGAGAGGGGTGTTTCATCATCAAACAGATGCAAGGGACTGCTGGCAACACTACTAGATCTAGCATGCAATGGCTTCCGGTTTCGAAGTCCACTAGATCCGACAACCTCAACATCATTGCTCGTTACAGCTGGGAGATCAAGCTTTGATTCATCTCCTCCAACATAGACTTTCAACCCTGCTCCTGCACCCAATTTAGATGTCAGAACAGTTGCAGCCGCAGCTTGGGTCTGGATCATATCCCTGCATTAGTCAACTTTGAAATATGATACAGAAAATTTATGGAGTAAATTTGCAACTTCGAAAGTAAAGTTATGGAGTATTTCAGAAAATTTACATGCTTCATGGTTTTCCATCTATTACCCTGTTCAGGTAACTTAACATGACTAACATGATTGAATCTTCTATTCTTGCATAATAGTAGTTGTTTCAACATGAAATATGATACAGAGGACTATGAACGAATCCCTGGTTGATTGATCATAAGAAATAGGGCTGAAAAGCAAGGCCAACTCAGTAAGTATACGAGCCTTATATATTCACTTTACATGTATAAGAAAATAAGATAACTAATCACACTAGATAGACCATAGTATAGTTAAGAGTGATCACCAATTGTGGACATAAATCTTCTAAGATACGAACAAAGTAAAGCACCTCCTCCCTAACTTACCATCAACAACTTAACACGAACATTCAAATTCAGCCTGTGCAGAATAAAATGAGATGACAGCGTCACTGAGCATAGTTTCCGAGACAACAGGGCTGTTAGCTGTACCACCTAATGTAACTATAGCTCAATTGTTGTATTTGCCAGGTTTGACATGGTTGCTCCAGAGTCCTACAGTTAACAAAAGGTAGAGTAGCTTACAACTATTCTTCAATGGTAAATATAACAATTGAACTATTTGCTCCATGCGCCATAATTCACAGACTGAAGTGAAATATGACCAAGAAATAAATCCTTCAAATGTTTATTACACAAACCAATACGCCTTCCATGTAAGCTGGGGTGGATAGAGCTACAGAACCCTGTCTTCCAGCTGGGAAATTTCTGCCTTTCCATGACATGGATAGTGTAAACCCTTGGTGCTGCCATTATGCAGCTAAAAATAAAACAATTACAAGACCTTGACTGGCTTACGATTCTAGCTAAAGACAGCATAACTAAACCACTCTGCGAAATTCCATATGCTAAGGCTTCGTCATAGTCAGAAATGTGAGAATCTGTTGCTTCACATGTCAGCTCTTGCTCAACTTCTTGAGTAGCAGGCAGCCTGCTCAGCTCTGAATCAAACTGTTTCTCTACTACCTTTTCGTGGATTCTGAATTTTGCTGCCAATGTACGGATACAAGATTTTCTAACTAAATCTGAAATGATAACTTTTATCTCATTAAAGTTACTGCATCCACCGTACCATCTTAGCCAACGTGAAACGATTCCTGAAAACCAGTCAACAATATGATCTTTATCTTGAAAGACAAGAAGTGAGCACGCAGAAGGGTATCCTTCAGGTGTGATCAGTCCATATCTCATAAGACGCTTCTTTATAGCATGTATAGGAGCCACAATCTCAGTGAAGGTATAAATTTCGGCTGATGAAGTTTGGTTTTGTAAAAGAGATAAGCAAGAGGCTGTTTCAGATGAGATATACCCATTTGCACGTTCTAAGAAATCATAATAGGAGTCCTTTAGTTCTTGAGGAAGAGCTGGCTCAGCAGCATACTTAGATAAGATAAGTTCATCACTCTGCTTCGCATTGGGTTTAATACCTTGCATCCAAACTTTAATAATGACCTTGTACCAATGATCAGTCTCCATCCCAGCTTTGCGTAACTCTGATATCTGGCTCAAAGAAGAGTTTTTTCCATCAGATAAATGTTTAATCTCTGACTCTTTAACCTTCTTCAAACCATGAGCCAACCATTTCTTCCCAATCCTTACCGTTCCAGTATTCCAAGCTTCCTCCTTTTGTAAAGTGAACAACTTTACCTTTTCCTTCAGCTTGTGCACAGCCAGCATAGCTGGGCTTTCTCGAACACTTCTTTTAGCCAGAATTCCTAAAAACCGAATCCCAACATCACATGATACTACTTTTGTTGAGTAATCGTCAACATCCAAATGTAGACTACTTTTCATGTAATTCATCATGTCAGACTTGACCTGCTGAGCAAGAACATCAGGACCAGATACTGCAAAGAATATTTCATCCATGAGCCGACAACAATGAACTCTGGGACCATCAAAATGATCATTTTTGTATCTAGGATCAGTTTCCCTTAATTGCCTCCTAAACCAGTTCCGCAGGCTGGAACGAGACTTACCAGTATCACTATCAATTTCTATACCGGTGACTTCGTATTTCATCAATAATCGTAAAAATTCACAGTCAAGGAGGTCAAGGTATATATTCACTAATATCGGACATAGCACTCCCTCTTGTGGAAGACCATGTCCTTTAGTGAAGCCCCCAAACCCAAAATTTAGCACACCAGCATCAAACATACCTTGGATGGTGGAAAATAGTGGGTTATCCGTTATTTTCTTCTCCATTATGGAGAAAAGCTTGGACATTACACAGATATCAACATTTTTATTTATGCTTATTGTAAACCACCAATTGGGGCTTGATATTTCTTTGCTTATATACTTCAACGCTGTGTTTATTCCTCTTCCACTTCGACAACCATGCGAAATCTTAGAAAAATGGGGCCTATAAACAACCTCCAGAACTATTCTAATGGCCACTTGAATGATCCTCAACTTCAAGTTAGGAAGGACAAGGACCTCTTTCCTAGCATCTCTTGATGAGATGGAAAATGAATTTGCCTTGAAATCAAAACTTCCACTCCTTAGCTCCTTTGCGATGGTTTCAAAAGATATACCATGATCATTCGATGCAACCTCAATGTTTGAGTCAAGCAAAATGCAGCCATAAGCATCCTGAAGGGTATCTATGCTGGCAATCACTTCAAACATCAGATTTTGAAATTTCCCATCCCTGTATTGCTCTTTCACTCTCTTTTTTATGCGGAGTTCAAGTGACCTTTTTGCCTTAAATCTACTTTTACGCCTTTCATTAGTACCGGTTGACTCCTCAAGAAGAAATGCCAAATCTGTTGCCAATGTCTTATTCAGATGGAGGTCAGCCTCATTTTCTGAGGAAGCAAAACTGGTATAGCGAGCACAAGGTTGCACTTCCATCAGTATTATCCCTGCTCAGAAGCAGAATTTAGTCAAGGACAAAGAGTTCGGAAGAGCTCAAGAATTCTGTCACGTTGCATTGCTGTTTTAAATTGAAACAAACTGCAGCAGGAAAGTACTCCTATCAGGGAACACCAGTACATGGTCACTATAAAAATTTGATCCAGTTCGATCAGCTATTTTAAACAAAATGGAGATGAAGCCACAAGATATCCATTCGAATATGTGCAAAGACTAAAAAGCAAAGCAACAAGACTGATAAACATAGCTCAAAATATTCAAACTCAGAAGACGATTATTGTCCGCAATCAAACTGTAATAACTAATCACCTGGTATCATAAAAAGAAGGAAAAATTGACATTTCAGCTCGCAGGAAAATGAAGAAACGCTAATCCTAACAAGAATGATAGACATAGCTTAAGATATTCAAACTCAGAAGCCGATTACTGTCCGCAATCAAACTGTAATAACTAATCAGCTGGTATCATAAAAAGAAGGAAAATTTTGAGATTTCAGCTCGCAGGAAAATGAAGAAAAGCTTACCCCTATCAGCTGGCGAGGAGGAAGCAACTACCTTCCCTCTCAAGCGATTCCGTTTTGGAACAAGAAAGGAAGTCGCAAGGCGCAGCAGCCTCATTACTATACAGATTAGAAGCGGTGAGCAAGTGAAGAGAGACCAGCATAGCTTTAGGCGGACGGAGTGAAGGACCGAAAAAGAAGAAAGAATAAGAGGAATGTCGTTGACTCCGCCGTCGCAAAGAAGAAGGGGAAGCTGCGAGGTTTTACGCCACGGCCCGCCGGGAGAGAGAGCAGCAGCTGGCGGATGTCCGGACTCGGGAGGCGGCTGAGGTAAACTTCATACTACTGAATTGGCGAAAATATACGTTTTTACCACTAACGTTTGATAAAATGTCATTTGTTACCATTATTTTAAAAACTTATCTTTTTTTACCATCAATGTTTCATCTTTGGACATTTATCGCCATCAATGTTTACTCTTTAGACCGTTTTTATCATTGAGACCGTTAATAAAGAGAATATTTCTTAGCAGTCAATATTTTCATAACCAATTTGTCTCCAAATTTTTAAAAATAATAAAATTTAATCTTAAATTTGTAAAAGTTATAATTTAACTCACGACCATCGCTCCCACCACAACAACGCATCGCTGGAAACAACTCTTCCTCCTTTCTGAAATTCTGGAGGCCCGCTCAGAAAGATGTTGAAAATCTGCATTTCTCAGCGGACGAGTAAGAGGAGCAAGACAACTCATCATCCCGAATGAGGAGCTAGTCTGCTAAATTCATTTTTTTTTTCTAGAACTGAATCAAGATGAATTTTTTTTTTGTGGTAAAGTGCATCTGTAATCCTTTAACTTTAATATTTATACTATCGTAGTCCTATTTTAAGTTTTTGTACTAC